>PVJO010002310.1:0-107159 GCA_004026905.1 Hystrix cristata
TTCATAGCAGCACAATTTGTAATAGCTAAGTCTTGGAAACAACCTAAATGCCCAACAACTGATGAATGGCTAAAAAAGATGTGGTTTTTCTACACAATGGAGTACTACACCGCTATAAAAAAGGATAAACTAGAGTCATTTGTATGTAAATGGATGTTCCTGGAGAACATACTATTAAGTGAAATAAATCAGACACTTACTGGTACACATCGAATTGTTTCTCTGATATGAGAAACCATAAGTGTAAATAAGGACAAAGGGGTAGAATAGATATTTTGTTTAGAAAAGAAAAAAGGGAGATAGTATTCAAAAGAGAGAACTAGATAGGGAAAAGGGGGATAAAGAAGATGGTTAAAAGAAAAGTAAGATGAAAGGGGGAAAAATGGTAAAGTGTAGCTACACTTGTTGCAAATAGGGAGGGGTGGGTGAATGGAAGGGAGGGGAGGGGAAGGGGGGAAGAGGGGGGAAAACCAAGATGTATCATGTACAGGTACAAAATAACCATGTTGAGTATGGACATTATGTATACAATGTACCAATACATGTTCTTGGTAAAAATAATAAAAAAATTAAAAAAAAAAAGAACTTACATGTTGTGTTGGGATTGTTTTGTTACATGCCTGGGAGTTTCTTGGATACAGAACTGTGTCTTATTTAGCCTTATCAGCACACAAAATGGAAGACACTAATTTTTAGAGTCAGAAAAAGCCCAGGTCCCAGTCTTTATCTAAATTTTCTCTTAAAATTAGAAGCAGATAAAATTGTTGAAAGAATAAAATATTCTTGGGTTAATTATCAAACAAGTATAGTCAGTCACATCCTAAAATGGTGTTCACTGAAGAGTTTTGAAAAAATTGGAGTTTTAGAGTTGTTGACCAGAATGTATAACCTGTTAACTAGAATATATAACCAGTTATGTTCATGTTGTTAATATGTCTCATAAGAAAATTTGTGGAGAACTAACATAACAGTTTTGTATTACGTATCGGTCTTGCTAAAATCTGCCTCACTGGTATATTTGGAGTTACTATAGGAGATAATGGAGTATCTTTTTGAGGGAAAATGAAAATGTTTTATGTAAACTTTATAAACTCTCTAAAGGCTCTATTCCAAAAGGAATAAAAATTTTTGTATTACTACAGTACAGAGGAGAAATGTTCATTTGTGGAGTCATACTGGCTTAGAAACCGAGGCTACTGTTGTGAAACTATCCTTCAGAAGAAAAAGGTTTTTGTGGGTCCCAAGTTAGGACTGGTCTCATTTCAGATTTTTATAAATGATGTAAAAGAAGGGGTGTATAATCAATTTTCAGCTCTTTTGGGTGGTGAAATACCCCAGGAAAAAACCTAACTGCAGACAATGAGTGAGGAAAAAGTGAGAGAACCTCTCTGGGATAGTTTTCAGTGTTACATTTAGGGGAAAGTCATATGAATTACATATATTAACTGGGAAGTCCTGAATTTAAGTATTATCAAGTTAAGATCGATAAGCTACTATCACTAATTTTCTGTAGATATTATGCTAACAGGACGATTAATATGCTAAGCATTCTTCGGAAGAGTAGGTGAACAATATGTTATCTTGCCACCGTTCAAAATCAGACTTGGTACAATTCCAAGATGAGTGCTTTATGTTAAATAAAACTAGCAGAATATCTGGACACATAGCAGTGTACTGGCAGACACTTGTTCCTTAGGGCTGTTAATACTGAGGTAGAGGAGGAGGATGTAATTGAGTTTACTGAAATGTGAACTTAGATATAGATATAAATTCCTCAGATTCCATCATAGCTGGAATTGAGACTGGGGTAAGAGTGCTTCTAGGAGTTTTATAAAAGTTTTAGAATGGATTAAAGTGCTCCAAGAGTAAAGTTGTGAAAGTTAGTACCGTGTGATGATGCATAGACTGAAAAACATTTTCATGAAAATTCGATTCACAACTGATGCATATACATCAGACTTTGTACATATATTAATGAAAATTCAATACATTTAGAATATTTTTCTCCATTTGTAAAATGATATGAAGATTTTCCTTAGTGTTAGGCAGAATTCAGTATTTGGGAGAATGCTGGTTTGACTGCATATATAGTCACTTTCTGAGTTAAAACTTGGAAAGTACAGTTGGCTGTAATTGGATCCACCCAGAACATATTGGGATCATCAGTACCTTCTGTCAGGTTAAGGAGGGCCCCTTCTATATCCAGTTTACTAACAGTGTTTTTTCTTGTTTCTCTAAATTGCAGTTATTGATAGGCCAAACAGTTGGCTTATTTTATCTGTTTGGGGAGGGTATCAGGTAAATATCTTAATGTTATTACAGGTTTTTAAATTTATTCTTGAGGCAGTTTTAATAACATAGTATTCTAGAATATTTTCTTTTATACATACACATAGACATTTTCAAGTATCAGCTTAACTTCACATTTTTTTCTTTATTTTTAACTCTGTGCTGTGTATCTCTGGTTATAATTATGTATCACTGAATTCTTTTTGCAGTTGTTTTGTTTGTATGTTTGATCTTCTTGACATCACTTTATTGTTATATTTTTTTTTTGCGCTGCTGGGAATTGAACCCAGGTCCTTGTGCGTACTAGCAAATGTTCAAGCAACATGTATTAAAACTAGGAACAATACTTTTTGTTATTTATCATTTTTAAACTTTGATATAATGCTTGTATGTAACAGGCCCTAATGAACTTCTGTTGAACTGAACTGAGCTTGACTTTAGTTGTACTCTGGTGTCTCTGGCCAGTCCTCTTGTTTACAGTGCTAGCTCTTCTTTCCTTTCCTTTCACCCGTTATAGGTAGTCATTTTCAAAAGACCTCTATACCTGTATGCTCTTTTTATTAGAGATCTCCTCCAACTGAAGCATTTGACTTCAACTTTATTTAGATGGCTCCCAAATTTATAACCCTAGCCTGATCTTTCTTTTAAGCCCTAACTGCTTGCTTGACATTTCTCACTGGGTGTCTCGCTTACACCTTAAGTGCAACACAACCAAAGTGAAACTCATTGCTTTCTCCACCCAAACCAGTTCTTCCTCTAGATTTCTTGGTTTCTATTAAGTGGCATTGCTGTTTGCCCAGGCTCAAAACATCAGTCATTTTGATGCTGCTTACTTGTCTTCTGAATGTGCTTACCTGTCAACCTATGTGAAGTCTGCCTTCACAACCTCTTCCATGTGTGTGTGACTTCCTTTTTCATCCCTTCAGCTGTTACCTGTGGCAGGACCCTCTGTTATATTGTGTCCACGCTACTGTAATAACACCTCCTGTCTTTGGCTGAGTCCTGTTCATCTTCCATACTGAAAGAAGATTAAAATGGCTAGAGCACAATAATTGTACCACTCTTCAGTCCCTGGTTACTTAGCTGTCTCCAAAGCCTACTAAAACACACACAAATTCTTTAGCTTTTTCAGGTCCGTAGTACTGCCCAGACATACTTATGTTGGTTTGGTGTTCCCTTGATTCCTCATAGGTACCTGAGTTCCAGCATAAATATTTTGTCTATTCTGCTTTCCTGAGTTTTTTCTCAGCCTTTTATTATTTAGGGAGATGCCATTTCCCATTTCACTGCCTATGGAAAGGAAATGTGGCACAGGTAACCTCTTAGTCTAGTCTTTGCTAGGTCTTATAACCCATACAACATGTTTCTTCGTTCTTTATAGGGCACTTACCTCATTTTGTATTACAGCTTCTGCTTGAAGTGAACCCAGTGATGGCTTAGCAGAGACATTACTTGATTCCACTCTAGCAGGCCTAAATTATATATCTACCCCCCTTTTTAGGTTATTTCTTTTAGGTAAAAATTTTCAACAACTCATAATACTGTATTTTAAATTTTAGGGTAAAAGCTAATTGGTGTGAATTCAACATAAATTTATGATATAAGAAGTAAATGCCACTATCTCTGTTTACTCCTTTATCTGTAGAATGAAGATGATTAAAAGAGAAAAGGTAAAGCTGGTGCAGTGGCATAAGCCTGTAATCCAGCACACTCGGAGACTGAGGCAAAAGGGGTTGAGCCCAGCATGGGCAATTTAGCAAATTAGTGAGACCATGTCTCAAAGTGAAAAAAAAAAAAAGGACTGGAGATGTAGCACAGTGCAAAGGCCCGGCCTGGGTTTAATTGCCAATACCAAAGAGGGGTGGAAGGGGGAGAGGAAATTAAATTTTATTGACATTTTTAAAAAGCCATTTTAGTCAGTATAATGCGAACTGTCAGTATATTTTGCATCGGTCGCATTGGCAATTATTAAAATGATGCCTTTGTAGCCAAAAAAAAAATTGTGATTACACTGCCCATTGACCTGTCAGCATGCTGACCTTACAAAATTTCATCGTGAGAAAGGATTTGGGAATATGAAGTATTGATGCATGTGTAAGTCATGTTGAGCAGTGATTTGCTGCCACTTATAAAAGTTAAGGTTCTAACTCAGACTAATAACAGCTTGCATACAAAGGTGGCTTGATAGGCTTGGTTTGGTTCTCTAACTTATGCCGCCTCATGCTGCCTGCCTCCCACAGATATTTTTGAGTCAATGTGTTGGTAACCAGCAGTGTAGTGGTGGGCAGTGTAGCCCCAGAGGCTGCCTGGGGAGCTTCTAGTCCAGTGTATCTTTTGGACCTGAGGGATAACAGTGTTCCTTACTTTGGGAAAGATGAATTCTTCTGATGTTGTTTATTTTTAAAAGAAAAATGCAGGCAGTTGAGAGGTTCAGATTAATAGTTACTTCAATAATTAGAAATTTAAGCTTTAGCAGGTATAAAAATACTGGGTTTGGTGCAGGCTTTTTACCAGAGTCTTGTTTTGCCTGTCTTTGTCAACAGGGAGGTGGCAAGAAGGAGAAGTAATTAATGTTTAGCAAGCACTTTGATATTTACACACAGTGGCTGTAAACAGTTATTAAAAAGCCATCACACAGGTCAGAATAGTAGGTTCAGTGGCATGGCCAGGGCCTGGAAAGCTGGGTTTTTCGCAGCTTCAAAGGAGGAAGTACACATGAAAATGTTACACTCCTTATGAAACATTTTATTGTTAAAAGTGTAGAGTTAGGAATCTATCTGCAGATTTCTGTACATTTTGGAACATTGCAAGAAACCCACAAAAGTTCTGTTTATGAATACTAATATGATTGTTTTCTGATCAGAGTATATCTACAATACTATAGATTCTTTTTTTTTTTTTTTTGTGGTACCGGGGATCGAACTCAGGGCCTTGTGCTTGCAAGGCAAGCACTCTAATCACTGAGCTAAATCCCCAGCCCCTATAGATTCTAATTATATGTGATACAGGCTTGGGTTGGGGTCGTAGTGAGAAAACAGCAAACACTGCAGTTCTTTGGGGTTGGATTCAGCAGGGGTGTGGGGCAGGGCTTGTGGTTTTGTATGGTGAAAAGATGGTTGAACACAGAGGCCCAGTTGCGATGGTCTTTCATCCTCAGCTTCGCTGCTATTGGCTGGCTAAATGAACTTGACATCAGCTTTTCTTATATCGGTTGGGCATTGTTTGACCTTCGGCAAATCACCTCGCATCTTTTGCTTCACTTAAAAACTTGGAGGGTTGTTATACTAGATAGATGCCCATTTAAATTACGTCCAACAGAAGTCCCAAATCCTGTGATGAGAGTAGTGCCAGAAAACAACAGGCACAAGAAATTGGTGAGAAAGACTTCAGTACTTGTGCTGAATATAGAGCTTTATAGTTAAATCTAAATTACGAGCGGTTCATCATTTTAATAGGATTTGAGTAAATGTCATCTCTGTTAGTGACTTTGTTCTTTGAAAATTGTTTTCTAACCTACCAGGAGAAGATAGTACATATTGGGTCAGTAATTGAGTGGCTGTGCTGTTAATCTTCTGAACAAAAATTATACTACATTTACTTCTTTAAAAACACTTTGAAATTTTACCTGGCTGAAAAATCTCATTTCTGAATTTGAAGACAACTCTGAGCAAAGAAAAACTTTACAAATCATGCATGACACATTTACAAATTCTTTGATAAAACTGTCTGCAAAGGTCTTTGGGGTGATCATTTATTCCTGTGTCGCCATATGTCACACATACTTTTTTACCCTGAAGAGTAACCATACTGTTATTTGTGATCCTTTGGAGTTGTGTGAAATGATAAATTAACTTTTCAGATGTGGTTAATCTTCAGACTCTGCTTCTAACTACAAACATACATGGCATGACAGGCTTAAATGTTTCCAGGTGTGATTGAAGAACTTGGACATGAAATATTTTTAGATTGTCTGGCCACTGTAATTTACTACAAAAATGCAATTTTGGTGTTGGTAGTTGAAAAGCATATTAACATTAACCCCACTTGAGATACATTTTACTTTAACTGTCTTCTTAAGACAGTTAAGTGCTTTTTTTTTATTTAAAAAATACAAGTTAGAACCATGTTTTATATTCTGAATACTTGGATTTTTGTTAACTAAGCAGTTCTTGGTGTACATAATCCTAACTATTTTTTGATAGACTATAATTATAGCCAGGGTGTTCTCTTCTGTTCTGTTTCTTGCTGTTGGAACTTTTATAGTCCCACTTGTATCCTTCCCCACATCTGGAGAGAAATCATCTCTTTGTTCGACTCCACAGCTTGTCCTGTTTCCTGGTAATGGAGTCTCATTTTCCTCCAAAAAAATGAGTCATTGTTAATCAGTTCATACCAGGGGCCATTTAATATTCTTTTGGTGGTGTTTTGGGCAGTAAAACCCTTGGAGACCTAGAGGACTTGTTGGTTAATGGAATATATGGGGCAATGTTCGATTTTTATATCGGGGAAGAGGAGGAGCAAAATCCTGGGCAGAGGTAGCAGAGAAGGTGAGTTGAAAGTGTCAGAGAGCTGACCTCTGGGCAGAGAACTGGCCACTGGGTTAGGTAGCTAGGCAGGCTGAGGCTGCAGCACTCACTGTGCCTTGCTCAGGGCTGTCTCCTCAAGCTTGATACCTGCCTTCAGACTTCAACCCCCGTCCTGGAGTTGAGTCATTCTTAGCCCTTCCTCATCTCTGCCTGTCGTTTTCCACGCCCTGCATTCCCAGTGAGCCCCTGCCCGCTGGCTTGATACAACCCCATCCTCGTTCAGTAGAGATGCCAGCAGGGTGGAGAATATGTGGATTCATGACACCCTGAATTGGGATTCTGAGTTTTCTCGTTGAGTATTTTTACACGGGCTGGTTAACTTCCGTAGAGTTGTAAGTATACTGTAGTTCTCTACTACGGAGTACTGTACTGGGTTTGGAATAAAAAGGCTTTGTTGCTGGTCAAGGGCAACACTGTATATATGAGAACAGTGTTCCAGGTTGTAAACCATCCACCTAAAATGGGGTTTTGAAACACATTTTTCTTTTCCTGTAGAATTTATATTGAATGTCTTCTCTTTCACTTTTTTCTTAATCCTGAAATTGGAATGAAAGCTTCACATAAGACTCAAATATTTTAGGGCTGGGGATTTAGTTCAGTGGTTAGAGTGATTGCCTCATAAGCACAAGGCCTTGAGCTCAATCCCTGGCACCAAAAAAAAAAAAAAAAGACTCAAATATTTTAATGAATGAAAACATAGGGATCTTTTGCCTTTAGAATTCTGAGCCAGTTACCCATTTTAAGGTGCTATGAATCGTCAACTGATTACTTAAGTTTTTGGATCATCTTTGAAATGCTGATAGTTGTAGAAAGGTTTACTCATTATTTTACTGTTTTTAGATGACATTATAGAAAGAGTGTTATATATGACAGAACGAAGCTTAACCACCAGAAAAGACCTAAGTAGAAATTCTGCTCTAACTTTTTTTTATAAAAACATAAAATTTAGAGGAATATTTGACTGAACTTCGTCTTTAATGGTGACTTTGTCCCATGAAAGTTGTTTACTAACCTACGGAGTTATAACTCTAGGCACTTGCTAATGTGTTTGCTGTGACTGCTTAACTAATTCAAATTTATTGACCATGGGAGGATGCTAAATATTTATCTTTCTTCCTTAGTGCTTGTAATGAGATAGAGTAAAATTAGAAGTTGTTATTTCTGAAATACTATCTCATGTAATCTATCTAATGATATCATTTATATTTTGTATGTGTTAAGCAGCATGTTGGGCATCTACATAAATTTTGCTGCTTGGCTAAAAAATACTCCAAATGAGATTTTCTAACTAGGGATGTGTATGCTTGCACTTGTGTGTGTGTGTGTGTGTGTGTGTGTGTGTGTGCACGTGTGTGTAACTGCAAAGGTAGACAGGTATATAATTTGTGGGCCAGGGAAGAAAATTTTAAAACCCAAATAGAATAAAATAATAATTTATCAATATTATAATGTGTTCTGGCACACGTGCAGTATCTAGTGTATTCTAAAATGTCTAAAGTTGATACTAATTCAACATATGAAAATCTGTGGCAAGCAAGTTAGCTTAGTATTAGGATAATCAAATTAAAAATGTGTTTGTAGATGTAGAGTCAGTGAAAGTAGCTATTTGGATTTCCTTCAAAATAATTCTAATGCAGTATTCAACTAAAAAATGTCTTAACATGAAAGTAATTTTATTTGAATTGCTCCAAACAGGAAGAACTTATACAGTATTTTTATGTTTTAAACTTTGCAGAAAATAGTTTATTGGATTATTTTGAATTTTATGGAAACTACAAAATTGACTTACAAAAGCTAATTAAGAAACCTTGACTTTTCCTACAGCTCCTAAAATACTGCTTTAGGGTTTTTGTTTTCTTTTGCATTCTGTTATATTTCACAATGTTGATATTGACTTCATGAGTGTGGTTAACTTAAAAAAATATATAGATATTTTGAATTTCAAAACTACAGGGAACTTAATACCATTTATTTGTCAAAACATATAAATCATTTAGAAATGGTAGGTTTATGTCATTTCATGTGAAGTATTAGGTCTGTTGAGTTTTGAAGGACTGATAACAATCTTTTAAAATTACTTTAAAATTTAACAGCATTTCAAAAACTTTACAATTTTTTTAAGAGAAAAGAATCCCAGGGGCTTTTTAAAAATGCCAGTTATATCCAGCAGTTATACCATAACAGATCTGTATCGAGTTGAAAGTTTCTGTGTGATCAGAATGTAGTGTTTGCACAAAATACATGCTGATGAGAAAACATGGTATTGAACATGTATTTTTAAAAAGAATGCATCGAGTATGTATTAGAACATTTGGCCTAAGGTCTTTTTTGTCCCTTCCGTATCTGCCAGTATTGTGGAAAATCATGTCACTTTATCCTTCATATTGTGTTACATGAAAAGTTAGGATTCACTAATTAAAAGAGTATTCACCCTCTTCCCCCCTCACGAAAGAGTATAAAACAAACATGAAGCCAGCAAATTATATTCTAAGTACTAAGTAGAAGCATTTGTGACTGACTGGTGTTTTCTTTGTTAAAACAAAATTCATTAGTATTTAACAAAGGAGTCAGGCCCCCACATCATTGCTAGCCAATTTTACTGACTTTTTATTATGGGTAATTAAATATGTGGTTGTGCATGTGTGTTGAGGAATGAACACAAAAATTGTTTTGAGGCACTAGGCTTAATTGACTGTGCCTTTACAATGTTGACTCTTTTCATAGAATTTAAAAGTGGCTATTTTTTTCTTTTACGAAAACTTGAATAGTGCTTACCATGGACCAGGCATTGTTCTGAGTGTTTTGTTGCAGTACTAATTCATTTACTGAAAACCTGACACCAACACTCTGAAATAGGCATGATTATTTTTCCCATGCAGATGGCACCCAGAAGACAGGTAACTTTAACTTGCTTAAACTCCCACAGCTAGTGTATGGAAATTCCATAGTCAAATCTTGTAGTCTGCCTGTAGAATTTGTGATTCTTGATACAGGGTCTCACTATGTAGCTCTGGCTGGCCTTGAACTCATTGTGTAGCTCCAAACTGGCCTCAAATGTGGAGCAATCTTCCTGTCTCACTCAGCTTTCCAAGTATGGGGATTACGAGAGTGTGCCACTATGCCCGGCTTAGAGGTTGTGATCTTAATTATTATCCTCTGCTGCCTATCCAGAAAGATCTTTGTGGAAAAGTTGAGTCTCAGCGAGGAGCCAAAAGACCCTCCTGTCAGACCACTTCCTCCCAATGTCTTTCTAACTAGCCAAGGGGTATTAGGAGGGCTGTATTGGCAGGAGTGGCTTCTCACAGTCTTGCTCTTCTCCATGTTATGACAGAAGGCAGTATGGCAGCTTCTGACTGTGTGTGGCCCTGATCTGGTTTTGTGAGAAGCTGTTCACCATATCCAGGATAAATTCTGTCCTTTCAATCTTTAGATCTAGGGCTAAGAAAGAGACCTGTATTTTAAGTTCATAGGAGAGACTAGGCATAGGAAATGCTGTAGTTTGAATCTAGAATGTCCCTCTAAGTTCAGTGTGCTAAAGGCTCAGTCTCCAGCTTGGTGCTTGCTACTGGGAGGTGGTGGAAACTTTAAAGAGGTGGGGAATGGGGCATGTTCTGGAAGGGGATTATGGGACCCAAGCCCTTTCCTCTGGGAGGTGGTGGAAACTTTAAAGAGGTGGGGGATTATGGGACCCAAGCCCTTTCCTACTGGGAGGTGGTGGAAACTTTAAAGAGGTGGGGAATGGGACATGTTCTGGAAGGAGATTATGGGACCCAAGCCCTTTCCTTTTCTGGTTTTTTGTGTCTTAGCCATGAGGTAAGCAGCTTTATTCCCCCACACTCTGCTGCCATGAAGGTCTGACTTGCCATGGGTCCAACGCAATGGGACCAGCTTGCTGTGAACTGAAACCTCCAAAACTGTGAGCCCAAGCCATTTTTGTTCCCCTCCTCCTCCTCCCCTTTTTCTTCGCCGACCTCCTCTTCTTCCTTTTCTACTTCCTCTTCTTCCTCCTTTTCTTCTTGTACTAGGGATTGAATCCAGGGCCTTTGAACTGAACTACACCCCCAGTTTTTTTTGTTATTTTTTTGTTTTATTTTGTTTTGTTTTAGACAGGGCCTTGCTAAACTGATATGTTGCCCAGATTGGGCTGGAATTTGTAATCCTGTCTCAGCCTCCCAGAGTGCTGGGATTACAGGCATGTGTCAGTACGCTGATATCTTTCTTGTTTGTCACTGTAATAGAAAGCCGACTAACACAGAGAAGAAAGAGGAATAGAGGCAGTGCTGTTATCTGATAGAAAATATGATTCCCAGATTTGACATCCAAGTCCCTGCCGTGTTGAAGGGACTGCTTTTCTCAAGACCGACTGCTTTGCTAGGATGCTCCAGGGCAAGTAATAGCAGGGATTTATTTATTTGGTTAGTGATTCTTCTAAGCAATGTAGAGGAGGCAGCATGTGTGGATGTTACACATGTACATGGGTATTATTACTCTGATAGTTACCAATATTTGAAGCAGGTATTCAAAACTGAATGAATTCATGTTAGCATTACTTTGTTTTTTTCAGTGGTTGTGGGCCCATGGTATCCTTATACCTATAAAACTGTCTTCATCATTATATGTAAGGCTACTTGTCTCTCATTTTCAGCTGCTTTGGAAGATGTCTTTCTTTCCTGTTAAGTTACCTTTGACCTCTTTTCTCATCATGTAGCTCTATAGAGTGACTTCTGAGTTACCTCAAAACCAGCCCTTCAGTTTTATACCTGTGTTCCTAGAGCATCATTAGTCACAATAGCTAAAAGATAGAAGCAGCCCAAATGTTCACTGATGGATGAATGGGAGAGTAGAATATGCTGTGTATGTATAATGGAACATTATTCAGCCTTAAACATGAAGGAAATTCTGATGTTTTATGACATAAGTCAGTCACAAAATGACAAATACTGTACAATTCCACTCTTGAGAAGAAGTGCCTAGAGTAGTTGAATTCATAGAGACAGAAAGGAGAAGTTACCATGGGTAGGAAGCAGAGAGTGGGAGGGGAATGGGGAGTTGTTTAATACAGAGTTTCAGTTTTATAAAATGAAAACAGTTCTGGTGATTGGTTGCATAACTGTGTGAATGTACTTAACAGTAGTAACTTTTACCACAGTTGGGGGGCAGGGGAACAAGTCATCCAGATTTCATGTAAAATCTTTTCAGCTCTTAGTGTGTTGCTTTGATTGAGAGTCAAATGCTTATTGATAGCAGCTGGCCCAGCAGACACCCATCTCTGCTTTGCTTTCTAGATAGGACACATTATGTTACCTGTCTGAATGTGTTTATGGTAATTCAGAAAAAGTTCATTGTGGAAGTTGAGGAAAGGGAAAGCAAGACTGGAAGGCAGTGTGAGCAGAGATTTTGGAGACAAGAATGCATTGAAATGTGTACAGAGTGACTGAAAAAGTGATCATGGTTTATGTAATTAAGAACAACTGATCTGACCAGAGTACAGTGGGTTGTAAGTGCCTAGCATTCTTTTTACTTTCAGTCTCTCTTCCTTTTGGTAATCCAAGTTTTGTCATTTTGCTTATATTTTATTTCTTACTACATTTATCAATTGGAGTATTTGATGGCTTCTACCAAGGATCCAGATGGATTCTATTTATTGGTATTTATTATTATCAGCATAGTATTTCAAGGAAGACATTGTGTTGTGAAGTATTAGAATCTGTGTAAAGATCAAGCTTGCTCTCGTGAGTTTCATGGTCAAATAAGCACGATTAGCTATATGGACCAATACAACTAAAAGATAAGATAGAGTATATAATACGAAGTATAAAGAAAATTTTGTGGAAACACAACATAGATTTACTTCATAGAAGCGAGAATCAAGAAAAGTAGACCCTTCAAAGAAAGGAGTAGAGATAATGGGGATGTACACAGATCTGGACTGAACACATGACACAGATATATGTAGATAGGAAGGCCAGGATGTTTTCTGCTAGGGAAACAAAATAGCTAGTGTCAGAGGAGAATCAGGATGCATCCTGGTTTTACAACTTGTATATCCCTTATCCAGAATGAGTAGGACCGGAAATGTTGTGGATTTTGGAATATGTGCACATGCATAATGAGATAGCTCAGGGATGAGAACAAGTCTAACCATGACAATCATTGATATTTTATATACCTAGATACATAGCCTCAAGGTAATTTTGTCTAGTATTTTAAATAATCCTGTGCATGGAAACAAGGTGTTATGGTGTGAAATTTTTCCACTTAGTGTCATGTTGGTGCTCACAAAGTCTGGAGTTTTGGAAGATTTTGGATTTTCAGATTAAACATGCTCAATCTTTAGTGAAAGTAAGTTAACAAAGCATTTGAGGCTAGGTTATAAACAATTTTGAGTTATGTTAAAGAGTTTGAAATGCATTACACAAGCAGTGGAGAACCGTTGGGAGTTTTAAAGTGTAGAGATGGTGGTGAATTGATGCCAGCAGAGGTCAACTTGATAATACATGTGTTAGGGAGCATGAGGGCTGACTTGGAGTAACAAATATGACTTGATTATATTTGTGATTAATTATGGAGGATGGTTTGCTTCTTTGGTATCTATCTAAGGTAGGAGGTTAGATAAATAATGATGATATAAAGGCCTGAAAAGTTAGGTGTGTTACGAATTGATTCACTTCACAATATAGAATCTTTTAAAGAGTTATAAACAGAATTTTCATGATAAAAGCTGTTTTGCAGATGAGCAGTGTATAGTGAATTGTATAGACTAGTGAGCTGAGAGGTTATTGAAGGTTGGAAGAAAGAAGACCTAGATGAGGGTATAGTAGCATGTAGCGGAAATGCGAGAAAGAAGGAGGGAAACCTGGAGGGAAATTAACAAGTAACAAGCATATTTTATATGCAGAAGCATTTATTGTATGGTACACTGGCCAGTGTTACCCACTCATGGAAAATAGCGTGCCATATTGCTTAGGTGAGAGGATATTGTAGTAGAATGACCTGGGCAAAAAATCTTGGCTAGAGCAAGTGGATGGAGATTCTGGATGGTATTTAGACTGGCAAATTGACATGTGCAGATAATGGTCACCACCAGGGTGTTTTGGTGTGGGTTTTGTTGGTTGTGTCCACAGGTGTGCCTATGCCTGTGGTTCTCAAACTTCCATGCCTTGGTGCACTTGTGAACATCAAAGCCAGTGAAATTTTGTAAGTTTGTGTAAACCTTTTGCCATTGATGAATTTTCATGTTGTTCAGCAGTGCCTGAAAGAGACTGCAATGGAGGAAGTTACTTTATTCACAGTGGAGCATGGGAATGGGTGCTATTTCCAAGCCAGAGGCCTCTCAGGGCAGCATCTAGGACTGCTTAGCACTGGCAGAGCTAGGAAGCCCTTCCATTTCAGTAGTAGTACAGAGCTGAAGGGGTGTGTGACTGATGCAGCCACAAGGGTGCCTTAATAACACCAGCACCATGAGATATGCATGCGAATGTTTCTGATCATTCTGGATGTGGCTCGGTTTACACTTGAGTTAATTCATTTAAGTCTACCAATAAAAAAGTGCTTTTTGTACATAGCTTTTTAAGCAGCTGAAAAAAGACTGGTCCAGCTTGCTTCTTGATAAAGGCTGTAACCAAATGTTGGTTTGGATAAAGGTAAGGTAGAAATAAGATAGACTTTGAATTAAGAAATCTTAGATTTGATTCCTTGCTCTGCCACGAGGCGGGAAATCATAGGCAAGTTATTTAAAACCTCAGTTGTCTCATTTTCTTTATAAAATAAAGATAATATTTACCTCTCAGGTCTGCTTTGATGACTTGAGTTAATGATGAAAGCATAAACACCGTACTCTGGGCATAAAAATAATTAATTCTTCACCTTCACTATATGAGGACTGGAATGCTTCACTCCTCTCTGTATTAAGCAACCCTTTCCCAGCTTTTGTAAAGCATGCGTTTCTCTGAACTCTGGACTCCTGGAGTTTGGTCTGAAAAGATTAAATACACTTAGAGTCATCAGTGCAAGAAAGTAAATGTTGTTTATTTGTGAGTTATTAAAACAGTGAATTAATTTGATGTAAACATCAGAGTTTGTGGTTAAGATCTGTTTAAATTGCAATATATCTTATACACATTCACACACATTACAAAATAACTTAAAAAAAAAAAAACTCCACTTTCTCCCAAAACAGCTATTACAAAATTTGTGAGTAAAGTAGAGGGAATTTTGGCAGATTTTCTATCAACTTCCATGAAAAAGAATTCATTTTTCTATTTAAGCTACGGCTAAGTTGGGAAAATTTTTAGTGCAACCAGCATTCTTGAAAAATTTAGAAATATAATCATATTGTAATATATTACAGTACTATACAGCATACTCAAATGTAAGTGGTTTTCATTTCATTACTAAGCATAGTTTTAAACCTGCTTACAAATATAGCCATTTTAATTCACAGTGGGCAAAACTTGGCACAGATATTCTCTGCTCAAACACAAGTGTAGTTGTTTAACTGAAAAAAAAAAAGGGTTGCCTTTTTAAAAAGTTCCTAGAGATTTAAAAAATTTAGAGTGAGTATTTGTCCTGTTTTAGCTACAAGAATGGTGTTGGCTTCTTCCCCAATTTCAGTTACTATTTACTATATACTTGTGTTTTTAGTAAGATAGTTGACTTACACATTTTTAAATGGTATCTGTTATCACATAGTGACTGCTTTTCATAAATATTGTTTTTGAAACCCTAGTAAAAGAGTCTGTGTAACATGAATATAAAAGAAAATTCTGTTGTCCTTAAGGGAAATTTCACATTCTAACATTTTCAGTGTCTCTATTCATGTTATAATGTAAGTCATGGTTTATTGTTTAAAAACTATAGTTTGTCTGTGTGTGTAAAAAACCACACTTGGTCATACTGCCTTTGCTGGGACTATAACATCTTAATGCTTTTATTTTGTTCACAATATAGTTGATTGCTGCTTGACTGAACATGAGATTTTGCTTTAGAAAATTTAAATGTGAGCATTTAGATATAAATTAAAGCCTAGCTTAAAATGAACTTGCCAGAAGTCTGGCTTTTACTTTGATTTCCTTGGTAGTATGCAGTTTAGTGCTGAAGGAAATAAAGATTTAAAATAACATCAAAATGTTACACTTTTAGAAAGTTTGGCAGAAATTAGTGTATAGAATTAATTTTAACTATTTTAGCTTAAACAGTGAATATCTCAGTTGCTTTTAGTCATGAATTCTTAGTCACCTGAAGAAAAGTGTAAAAACACTTTTTCGTAATTTGTATAGTTGTAGTAGTTTTTCAAATTAGTTTACGAGTTTTAGTAGATTTTATACCTGAGGACCTAGAGTTTTGAATTAAGTTGAGAGACCCATAAAAGTTGTAATAAAATCCAAAGAGTAAAATGTACTTTTGTGATTACTTATGTGCTTCACTCCACTGTGTTAAGATTATTTGAAACTTCATGTTCTGGCACTATACTGAATCAGTACAATTAGATTCTTGTTTTTGTTTTTCTAGTAAGAAAGCTTTATGCTGTTGTTTCTATATGCACAAATGATTAATAGAAGATAATTTATTTTTGATCATTATAGGAGAAAAGTATGTAAATAATATACATAAAATGTTCATTGGAGTTTTAATGTAAACTTACAGTTTGCTTTTTAAAATTAAAATCTATATAGTGTGGGCTTTTCAGCATGTAAGTAGACCCTTCACCCCTTCTCCAGAACTATTTTTTGTGCTGTGTGTCTTTGAGTAAGTGGGTATGTGAAGGACTTTAGCTACTTGAAAGTTGTTATTTAGGAGAGAAATTACTTTATTGATTTTAAATCTGTTTTCTGTGCATAACTGCCTTTTCCAGATAACCTAAGACAGCCTACTTTTTGATGTTAGAATTGTTTTTATTTTGTTTAACCACTTCAAGTGGAGATCCTTTCTAAGTGTATGGCACACATTCATACCTTTTATCATCTTAAGTATAATTTATCCTTTACTCAGTAAACACTATGCACATGAATTTTTGTTGTGTTCAGTAGTTTGCTTTTATAATGTGCCATCAGACTTCTCCAAATTTTAATTTCTTGTATCTGATTTTTCCCCCGTGATTGTCAGCTATTGGTTTTTACTATTGGTATCTATAAATCCTTTTACCGTGTTCCTTATGTGATGAACATAAGAAAGCAGGTAACAATAATTGCTGGTTTTTGAGTGTTTCACAATCTTAATATCAACTCTGTAGCAAGCCATTTTCCTTACATTGTAGAGAAAAAAATAGCAGGTTTAGACATTCCAAATACTTTGCTAAAGGTCAGGAAGTCAGTAAGTGGCAAGGTGGAATGTGACAGAGGTGAGTTTTTCCATATTTACAAAATAGATGTAACTTTGTAAATACCACCCAGATGGGCAGTAGGATATTTCCAACACCCCAGAAGGCTCTCTCCTGTGCTTACTGTTAGAATTTCCACAAAGATAACCACTATTGTGACTTTGCTCCCGGTAGGTAGAGATCTTTCCTCTGTAGATTAGTCATACCTGTTTTCGAACGTTTTAAAAATTGAATTATATAAATGTACTGTTTGTGTCAGGCTTTTTTTTACTGAGTAGTACATTTATGATATCTATCCAACTTGTAGAATATAAGTTCCTTCTTTACACTGCTGTGTAGAGTATGTTCCATTTTGTGAACGTACTAAAATTTCTCCTATTTATCTTGTGAACATTTGAGTCATTTTTAGCTTGGCCATTGTAAATAAAGCTGCTCTGAACATTACCATACATGTTTTTAGTGGATATAAACCTTCCCAAATTGTTGTACCATGGGAATAATGTATGCTGAGCTAAAAGTAGGAATAGCCAGTCTTCTGTGTCTATAGGTTCTATCTACCAAATGTGGATGAAGTATATTTGAAACAACAACAAAAAACTGTATCTGTACTAAACATGTACAGACTTTTTTCTTTGTCATTATTCCCTAAATAATACAGTACAACTATTTTAAAATTAATTTTATTGGTGCATTTTAGATATACATAATAACATTCATCATATGGAATTTGTACCTGTGCATGATATATCCTGATTCTTCTTTTTCCCCAGTCCCCTCCCCTCCCTTCAGCCCCTCTTTCGCGCCTTACTTACAAAAGCTTTGTTTCCATTTTTTTCTTCTATTGTCTTTTTTCTTTTTCTCTGCCTTCTAGCACTTACATTGTATTAGGTGGTATAAGTAATTTAGAGATGATTTAAAGTATACAGAAGGATGCATGTAGGTTATACACAAATTCTATAGCATTTTGTATGAGGAACATGAGCATCAGCAGATTTTGGTATTCATAAGGGTCTTGGAATCGGTCCCCCTCAGACACCATGGGACAGTGGTACCATCAAACAGTTTTCTAGGTGGTTTACCAGTTTACCATCAACAATAGATTGATGATTCTAGTTGCTCCGTAGCTTTAGTACTTGCTATTGCCATTCCAGTTTCCCCCTTTTCTTTTACATTTTAATCGTTCTGGTAAGGTATCTAGTTTTATATCAGGAAAATGCAAATTGAAATCTATGTTTTAAGATGAAAAATGTTCAATATGAATAGTATGTTCTTATATATAGAGAGATTGATACATATATCATAGTCTTGAATAATGATTATTATTATTTTCCTCCTAATCCTTGGCCTTGGTTGCTGGTTTGATCACTGATATTAATAAAGTTCTTCCTATGATAGTCTATATAAGCAGAATATATTTGTCAGAATTCTAGAAATCACTTAGAGTTTTATTTAAGGAAATTAGATGGTAAAGTATTTTTAATTGTTGGTTGTTTTTGTTTTGTTCTGTTTTGTTCTTTTTTTATTATACTGGGGAATCAAACCCAGGTCCTCACATGTGCATGGCAACTGTTGTACCACTTGGTTTTGTCCCCAGCTTTAAGATGGTAAAGCTGTTTACTCAAGGCATCAAATTTATAAATGACACCAATAAAATGAGTCTGAGAGGACTAGACAAGTTGTATCCAGGGATGTCACAAATTTGCAGTATAGAAACATAAAAATTATCTTGTAAAAGAAGTCAGCGAGGACCTATGCAACTGAAAAATCAAGGGTGGTTTTTTTGTTTGTTTATTGAAATATAGCAGTTGCATATAATCTATGGGGGCTTTAATCTAAAATGTGATTCATTCGATGCTTAATATAATCTCATAGTTATTCTGCTAAAAATTGGTTGACTAGTTCTTGTTTTCCCAAGTTCAATACAAACTACACGTGTTAGACTTTTCTGTATATGTCTCAGGTATGCTGATTAGTCAGGCGGTCTCATCTGAAACTAATGTATAATAGTGCTAAGTTGTATAACTTGCTATACCAGTTTTACAGTGTTTTTGTTTTGCTCAAAGTAGATGAAAGGTTTATTTAAGTGTGGCCACACACTGGTTACTGCATTCCTGGTGATCTTGGTAGGTTAATGACAATCTTTGTCACATAAATCAGGAAATGTGGGTTGAGCCACTGGGATGCATGTAGCCACTTCATTAAAATGTTGCTTACCAAAGGACTGGAGATTGTTGGAAGAACCTAGTAGGTAATACAGCTTTAAAATCACTCTGTCTGTCTGTCTGTCTGTCTGTCTGTCTGTCTATCTATCCATCCGTCCGTCTATCTATCTGTCAATCAATCTAGCTACCTGTCTATCTCTAATTCATATCTCTCATTCTTTATTTTTAAGCTGTGTTAACACATTGGTGTTTAGTTCTATTATCCACAGTTTGATTGCTTTCTGTAATAAGGGTGCAAACCGCTTTGAAAATCCAGGTAAGTTTTTTTCCATAGTAAAGTAAGTTTTATTTTAGTTGGAATGTTTGGATTAGTTGGGGAGGCAGTTATTGTGATTGTACTGCTGCTTTGTTTAACTGGTTGGCTTTTAACTGAATTAACTTTGTCAGTCAGTATTATGATTTATGCCACCATTTTTTTAATTAGACAGGATGGGTTGAAAAGTTGCTTTAAACACATATCTGTGAAATACATATCAGTTAAAGCAGTTTGGAGACTTTGGAAGCTTTGAGGTTGCCTTTGGACAATATTTAAAGGGAGTGACAATGTCAGGGCTTCCCACAAATGTAAATGTAGGTGAACATTTATGAGAAGAGTAGGTAATCTTGCTTTCTGTGGGTATTCTGTTACTGGGCATACTGTATTTCAGATATTTCCCTTAATAACCATGATTCAAATGCAAATGAGTACATGGCAAGATTGTCGCTCTTTTGAAGTTTATTCATGTGTGTTCATGTTGTAAAGAAAGAGATGAGACAAGCAGAAATATTAATCTCCTTGAGCAGACTTCAAGAATATATATACTCTTGTGGCTGAGGATTTAGCTCAGTGGTTAGAGTGCTTGGCTCTGAGTTTGATCCCCAGCACCAAAAAAAAAAAAAAAAAATACACACACACACACACACACACACACTTGTAAGTTAAGCAAGGAAAGCTTCAGCAAAGACTGTGGAATGGGTTAGTTGTTGGTAAAGGGTCATTGGGACAGGAATGAATGATTGCCTTAAGAGGAGTATCTAGAGGTACCCAGTAAATAAGTTTTTCTTAGAACCACAGGAAGGTAGCTGAGGTCTTCTATTTTTTAAAGGCTATTATTTAAAGGCTATATGTAAGTTAGTGTGTAGGGACCATTGCCAATAAACTTTACAATCTAGAACTATATTGCCTTTCCTGATCCATCTTTTATGCATGCAGATGATCCATGAGGGTTGGGAAAAGAGCTACTAGTATGTTCAGAAGTGAATCTACATAACGAGCCAGTACACTTCTAGCTTTCATATTTAAAATGTTCAACATTCAATCACTGGAGGCTGTGGTCAGTAATCTTCATGATTTTCCATACATACGTGATGTAAGAAATTAAAAATTTGCTATCAGTTTTCTTTGTGAACTTTCCTTATTACATATTTTATAAATGATGTATCTTCCAAATTAAGTTCTCTGTGATTCTAGGAATCATAGCTCATGCCGTCTCTCTCCCTCTGTGTGTGTGTATGTGTGTGTATGTATGTATGTAAAACAGAGCTCAGTTTTTCATGGCTTTATTTGTGTTAATTTTATCAATGTCCCTGTTTTGAGTAAACAGCAGTGAAATGAATGTAACCTTTCACAGGTATGGGAGAGAAGTTATAGGGGTAAGAGCATGTGTGCCTTTTCAGTCTATATACACAGACTCACACACCCAGTATAAGTACTGGGTTATTTTAAAAGTAGTACTGCACTGTACTGTGTCATAGTTACTAGGAAGAACTGAGAAAAGTTTCATTAAGAATGTAGGAGTTTCGGTGGAAGTCTGTTAAACCTTAACCCATGTTACACTTGTCTTGCCAGTTATGGGGAGGTGAGGAGTAGGTAGTACAGGCTGGTTTCTGGTGGCTCCATCTGAATGTCTTTGCTATTAGAATGGGTAGGTGTGTCATAGGGAGAGCAGTCACCTGCTTAGAATGTTGGTGGTAATGGCCTCAGTTTATGAGGTGATGAGGTAGAGGTGAGGAAGCTTTGGCCAGAAAGACCAGAATGCCAGGCCAAATCAATGGGCCACCCATTTTCCTGATTCTGGTGGAAAACTAAATTCCATTTTAGCCTCTACGAAGAATAGATAAGAGTCTTAAATAAAATGTAGAAATGAAAGTACTAACTAGACGTTAGTAAAATGACTGAATGAGAGACTGCCCTTTATTAATCAGGTGGTATTGCTTCCCTGAAAATCATTTTGGCTTTATGTATCAAAAGCCTCACAGTCAATCCTTTTAACCTGTGAATGCCTGGGAAATAATGATAAATCCATATGAAGATTTTGGCACAACAATTCCCATCATACAGTTTCTGTAAATAGTAAACAGTAAACGGAAACAGTATTATGAAATAAGGAAGAAATGACCAGGTAAACAATGACATATTCTTGTGGTAGCGACAACAGTAGTTGTAAGGGAAAATAGCTGAAGAGTAAATTGTCATACAGGGTGATGTTAGGTTATCTTTAAAGATAATGGATAGAAAAGTATATGAAAGAAATGAAGCACAAATGCAAGTATTACCTAAAATATTACCAGAAGTTACTTCATGGGGTGAGCCATGAACATCACTCTCCTTTTTTTTTTTCTTTTTTTACTTTTCTCTATTTTTCTGATTTTTCATAATAAATAATATCGTACAATCTTAGAAAGGAAATTTTGAAAGGAACAGAGTGAACGATAACTTCACTAAAGGGAAAAAGGTAAAACTGACCTCATTTGAAAGAGCTGCTTCAAATAAGAGGCCGAGTTTGGAAACAGAAAACCTAGCATCTCTGGAGTAAGTTCCAGGGATAGTAGTACCTTCTTGGAATGAGTAAGAAACGTATTAATTTTTTTTAATGTTATGATCTCTATATATTCATCCTATATGGATAAGGATATTGTTAATGCTACTTTTTTTTACAGCAGGCAACTGGTACTTTATGAACATAGAAAATGAGTGAATAAAAAACCATTTCAGTAGATTTGGGATGCAAATTGACAAGATCAGTTTCCTTGTTTTTGGAGTTAAATGGCATAAATGGATAAGATAGGAAAAATAGAGACATTAGAGGAGCAATAATCATCAGCTTTCTTGGGGTATTTTGTCTTAAGAATGTGTGTCTTTGACTTACGTGTGTCACTCTTAAAAAGTATACTCCTTTATCATTGAAGACAGATTTGGAGAGGGAGAAAAGAGTCAGCAGCAGAGTTAGTAAGATTAGAGTATGAGAGGGGCTCTGCTTAGGAAGTGGAACCCAGGACTTTTCAGAGGCGTATGTTCATCCTCCACAGGAGATCAAGATCACTTTGGAAATGTTGTGTTAATTTACCTTATAATATTGAATGTTGTGTGTACACATACATACAAATCTTTAACTATGGACCCTTTTGGGGCAGTCTATTTATTTCGCTATTTTACTGTGTTCTAGAGAACCCGCAAACCAAGCTCACAGACTCATAATAAATGATAGAAAGGTTAAAGATAATTTGGTAGACAATATTGAGTGAGGCAATGTTTAAAGCCCTATACTGAACAAGATGATTTGCCCATTGTAGAATCAATGGTCCCCTGTGAATAATTATCAAAGAATTTAAAGCATCAAATAATCATTAAATTTTAAAATTATAATTAGTAATGCATACTAGCTATATAAATTAATGGGTTTCACTGTGACATTCCCTAAAAATACTTAACATATATTCTACCCCTAACTTACACCCCTACCCCACTCTCCCATTTTTTAAAACATAGCAAAACTCAGTGATGGGAAAAAGCTTTTCTAATTAACATTATTTGTTCACCAACCACCTTGCATAACCATTTTTAGCTAACCACTAAATTACATTTTCTACATTATTCTTCAGTTTCCTTTTGTTTGTTTCCTGTTTAGGTGATAAACACTGAGGGTGGGGATTGTGTTTGAGCATTGATGTGTGTGGCAAGTTTCCAGTACCAGTTGGATATTCTATGGACTCGGTAAATACTGACTACCTGTTGAAAAATTCAATGCAGCCTCCTAGGGTGTTTAGCAAAGTCTGAGTAGTTTATGTATTAGTTAAATCTGACTCAGTAACTGGCAGTCCTAGGGTTTCAGTTAATGATGGAGTACCTATTTACCTCTTAGAAACGTCCGGTTACATACCTGATACAATCACAAGAGTCTTATGACACAACTTCACTTGTGTGCAACATAAGATACTATGTAGATTTTGTAGAACCCAGAAGTACAAGTGTAAAAAACTTTTTTTTTGTGTGCTGTGGATGGAACCCAGGAACTTGTTCATGCTAGACAAATGTTCTACCACTTAGCTACAACCCTGCCTCCAAAGCATCTTTAAAACAAATTCTTTGAAATATTTTTGAAGGTTTTGAACATTGTACTTTTCTGGCTATATTAGTAGAAGCTGGTTAATCCCTGTTACTTCAACAATGATTATAGTAATTACAGCCATTATCAAGCACCTACTATAGGTAGGTTAGACCCTTCTATGTGCTGTAATACATTTTATTGTTTATTCTTTTAAAAGCACAACAAGATATGTGTTGTTCCCAGTTTGTACATGAAGGAGGTAAGGTCAAGGGAAGTCAGTTCACTTGTTTAGAGTCACACATACGGTAAGTGGCAGAAGTCAGTATTTGAGCTATGGTTTGGTATCTAAACTTAGTGACTTTTACCTCCAAATATGTCTTAAGGATGAGGATACTGGAGGAAGAATTGAACTAAACCCAAAAATTGGTGCTAGCTATTACCACTTTGAATAAGACTAGTAAATGTTCATATTGCTCTTATGATATTGTTTATAATCATACAGTAATTAGTGTCTTGCTTACATAGAAATCTAGTTTTCTGTCCTTGGAATGAATACTACTTTCTTAGTGAAAAAGAAATCTGTAACATTTATCTATGTCATGTGTTATACTAATACTGCTGTTTATCATAAGTAAGTCTTTATAACAGTAATGAACTCATATTAATAGTCTTGACTAAGACTCAGAGGCACATGAAGCATATTTAGGTAAGAACCATGCTAAAAGTATTGAGCATTGAGCAGTGGGTTATCAGTGTACCTAATCAATGTACCTAACTCCACAGCAAACATGATTTTGCTTGTGATATATTTAGATGATACAGTGATGAAATGGCTTACAGGCAGCTTGTAGATAGCTTTGTTCAGCTGGTCATTTAAAAAGAAAGGCTATATTGTAGAATTTAGGGAAGCATTACCTAGGAGTCAAATTTGTAAAATATATTCTAGCTTAAAAGAGTAGCGTTCTTGGAACACTAGAGTACTATACTTCAAAGCTTATAGGAAAGGGTTTGGTTTTGCTTTCTATTTGGTCAAAAGTGCTTTGTGAGATGACTTCTGTGAGGAAGAAAATGGACATTGCATAGCCGACTGTTCAGGTACCTAAGCAAATCTCTCTCTCTCTTTATTTTATTGTAAATGGATCATTTTTAATTGTGGGTATTTATGGGGTGTGTGTTATTATTAATGAACACAATATGAAAGAGTTAAATCAAGCTAATTAACAAATCTCTCACCTCAGAAACATACCTTTTTGTGGTGGGAACATTATCACAAATAACAGAACTCTTCCTTTTAAAGGCTGATATATATATATATATATATATATATATCAGCCTTTAAAAACTATTTATATTTTTTATTTATTTATTTCACTTGTGATGAACAGTTAGGTTTCCACACTTGCTTATCACGAATAATGCTGCAGTGAACATGTGAGTGCAGACAGCTCTGATAAACTGATTTAGATCTTTTGAGTAAATACCCAGAAATGAGACTGCCTTATCTTAAATGATAGGGAAGCAAAACCAGAATTCTGCTTTAGAGAGTTCGGTGGGGTTAAGATGTATGGTGTTTGGAATTTGTGTAGGAAGGTGTCTGGCTTCCTGGATTTGGTCAAGCTTGTTTCATAGGGGACATTCGCAGGGCTTGGTAAAAATGTGGTACCTTAAAAACAGCTTGTTAAACAAGCTTGAGTCTTTGTAAACTAGTTCAGCCTGCAAATCTAGTATGGCTGAGAGATTTTCTTTTCAGCCATATGGTGCTTTGACTTTAAGAGGAAACTCGACTCTTCCTGTTCACACACATAGGTTTTACCAAGAACAGGCTGTACTCTAATTGAACCCTTTAGATTGTTTCTGAAGGTGCTGCTGCATTCTCCCCATGTTAGGTGTCTTGTGTCATGTGCATGACTTCCTAGAAAGCATGTGCCATTGTTAACTAGAGAGGCCCACAGTCAAAGCAGTGCTTCTTTGGGATTTTTTGAATCTTTCATATTTAACTTAGTTTCTGACCATCATAACGTTAGAGCCCAGCAGGGCAGTGTTTCATCAGAATCGATTTAGGGCACAGCTCAGTCCTGAGTCCTACTAATTTAATTTCTCTTACTGTCTCGGCTCCTATCTGGAAAGGTTTCAAGGCCGCCAGCTGTGTGACCAGGTTGAAAGCACTTGGCTTTGGATGAGGTTTGTGGCAGGAATGTGGGTTTGCCCTGTTAGTATTGCAAAATCACTTATGTAGAGAATCACGCTTTGCTCTGCCTCCCATAGTCTGGTTTTAGATTATTTTTCTTGTGGTTTTTGTTAGTGAATATGTGTTCATGGCTTTCTTTTCCTTTCTGCCTTTCCCTTCCTTTACACAGACACAAAGAGGGAATGAATAATCTCAAGTGTTTTTTGTACTTAATATGTTGTCAAGTTCTATAGGCAATTTCTCCTTTTATCTGTATGTAGGCATGAGATAGTTAAAATAGTATTTGAGATCATTAGTTTTGTCTTACTTTCCCAGCAGTTGGCTCCGTATTTAAAGAACATTTCAAAACCCTCAGTTCACAGAGTTTTATTCTTTCGGTATTAAATGTAGCAGTAATATGGTTATCAGTTTAGAAGGTGTGAAGACTGAAGAATTAACTCATAAAGACACCATACTTACATATCCATTTTTAGTGTATTTTCTTTTGGATGTCTAAGAGTTTATTTTGTTTTGTTTCTTAAGTACTTTTACTATGAACAAAACTCAAAGACTAGATTTTTACCTTGTTCCGCTATGCTTTTGTTTCTTCTTTTTCTCTTTTTTTCAGTACTGGTGTTAGAACTGAGGGCCATTTTATTTTTGTATTTTGAGACAAGGATTTGCTAAATTGCCCAGGGTGGGCTGGAATTCCGTAATCCTTTTGCCTCAGCCTCCTAGAGTGCTGGAATTACAGGAGTGCACCATCACGCCCAGCTCCCTTTCTTTTCTTTAGAGGTATTGAGTACCCAAAGAGCCCAAAGAAAAGAGGTAAAAAAAAATTGAAAATGGAAAAGCTTTTTTATTGAGAAGCTGGGTGATTAGGCCTTTGTAATCAGTGTTATATATCTTCCCTGATTCCTAAGAATACTATGAAGTCAAGAAGAGATGTGAGGCAGTATGTTGCCCTCCTTAATGTTCCAGAACCTCTTTCCTGTATTTTGTCAAACATGTCAGAGATTTAGGATTTTCCAGTAGCTGAAAAGAGTAGGGTGTGTAGAGGTGCCCGGTGTCAGTTCATGTCAGTGGGTATCATTTCTGCCCTTCCATTAGTTGGAATGAATGTCAAGTTGAAGAAAATGTCCTCTGGGAAACATTGACTGATAGCAGACCAGACTGGCATTTGTGTTGTTGGCTTTCAGAGGACATCACTAGGAAGTGGTTACATTCTCAAATGGCATATCATTCATTGTGCAGCTGAAAAAGATAGCAATCTTCTTCACACATATACTAACACTGATTTAATATTCTAAAAGAAAGCTTAACTATTGATGAAAAACAGTTTCAGAATGTGTTTAGATTTTTTAAAGATTTTATTTCACATTTTGGAAATGCTGGTTGGCTCCATATTTAAAGAACATTTCAAAACCCTCAGTTCACAGAGTTTTATATGAAGTGAACTGAAGGTGAATAAATGTTTCAGGGTTTTGGGTCCTGTTTAACAATCCATAGTGTCAATTTCTTTAGTTATTTCTCTCATGGAGGCTTTTTAGATCATGAAGTTTGGGTACTTTCATCTTTTTAATGTGACTTTCCAAAAAAATGCTGTTTCTTATTATTTTCTTAAGTGGGCTTATACTTGGCATTATTCCTTAATCTTGGAATCTAAAACTCATTTGCAGAGAGGTCACTTTACATAATTTTATTCCATAGCCAGAAATAGGATAACCATATTGGTGAAGCATACTGTACTTTGATACTTTGCTGTATTTGTACTGTTCTTAATTTATTTTGAAATATGCCTTGTGTATGTATTTGTGGATAAGGAAGTTGCTTTTGAAATTTGCTTTGCATCTTAGGACGAACTGTTCATAGCATGATTAGCAGTTATCTTCTACATTTTAAAATGCATATAATGGGAGGGAAGGGGAAGGGAGAAGAAACTGACTTGTGTAAACACTTAAGGATTAGGAAGTAACTGAAATCTAAAATCTTCTAGCTAACATCGACAGATTCTGTTCCTAAAAACAATTTTTTTGCTGTACCTTTAAGAACTGTATAGTTTACTCTGCTGTAATTCCTTCATTTTTAAACATAAATCTGATTTGTGCATTACAGAAGCCTTAAATTTCAAATATACGAGGGAAAAGGTAGGTTTGAGACAGAACCCACCATCTCTTATTTTCTCAGAATAGCTCTTTTTAGCCTCCCAAGTTAACCACTATTACCAGTGACAAGTTATACCTCTTGCCTAAAGTGGTAAGTTATATGCCACTTCTAAAATACCATTACTAAAAACAGCTCAAGTTTCTAAGCTGCCTTACATTTTCAAAAGCACTTGAAAGTATTTTTGGACTTGCCAGCAATTATTAGATGGAAGAAAAAAGAAAGTATGTTTGGTTAATTTGTATTAGGGAATTCATAGTTGGCTGAAGAAAAGGTTAGAAAAGTTTTCTAATTCTTCTGGGACTTGAATAAATTTATCTAATGTTATAAAATCATGAGCACACAATATATTCATATTAGCTAATAAGGCTTTACGCTCCAGAATTTGTTGTTGCACAAATAGGGCAAAATCCGTACTTGTTGGTATTTCCATGTTATATACTTAGTTAACTGAGACCTAATGATTAAGTAATTTGACTTACCCTTTACTTGTAAATGTTTGTTCCCAATTTTAGACACAAATCCCTATAATAGTTTAAAATTGATTGAGATCTTATTGCTGTGATGACCCCCCCCCCCATACCTCTTTTTACTAATGCATGTTGAAAGTGCTTAGTGCTCTCAGATTTCTTCGTATTGATTCTGGGTTTGCAATTTAGAATGACCGCTATTGGAAACCTTTAATGTCATCGTTGTGTCTCAGAGAGGGTACTTTGAGATTATGAGAAGGTTTTCGCCATTGTTTCTGTAGTCCAGGTTTCCCTTGATTGTAAAAAGCACAAGATCGAGTTACCAACTTTTCAGGAAAACTAAGTCGGAATACTGTCGTGTTAAATGTATAAATTGTAAGGTAATGCACCTTTTCATCGAATTTGAAAGTGTTTATGTTTTAGAAGTAAGGTAAACAAATAATTTTGTTTTTTATTTAGCAAATGAACATCTTTTTAAAATGTATGAAAGTATTTTCCAAGATGATTTTGTTCATTGGAACAAAAGAGCTTCAGAGTGATAGTATTTTTAAAACGTCTGAAACACACATGGATCAACAAATCTGTAAATTGCTACATTAAGTGTAAAAGCTTATATGTATTGTTAATCTACAAGTATTCAAAAATTTAACTTTGTTACAAACTGGTTTTTTTCCATAAAAGAATATATATCAATTTAAGAAAATTTGATAGGTAGTAAAAATTTGAAGAACCTTTAAACTGGTGGGATTTTCTTTTTTCAGAGCTTCTGTTTTCTCTTCTTACTGTGTAGTCCAGGCTGGCCTTGAACTCATGGCAAACCTCTTGCTTCAGCTTCCCAGATGCTGGGATTATGGGCATGTACCACCATGCCTAGCAGCTGGTATTTACTTAATTCCAGGAATCTTGAAAATAATTTTGAGACATAAAGGTCTAAAGTTGTGTTATTTAGGAAGGTTAACACGTATGGCATTGTGATTTAAAGATAGTGTATTCATTAAAATACCTTTTTTTCTTTCTTACTGTTACATAATTCATTTTGTAGCTCTTACAGATTTAAATGTGGCTTTTTCTGTAAACTTTTGTGAGCGCCAAACTAGGAGTCTGAAAAACTGATTTTCTAGCCTTTCAGTGACTGAGTGACTTTGATCAAATCTCTGAAACTTGTGTTTAGTGTGAAATTAGGGAAATAATTGTGCCTTTAGTCAGACAAATAGAGTGGATATCTTAAAACTCATTTGTTTAGAATAATGGCTCTTTCAGTTGAGGATGGCAGAATTTTTAGAGTTTATCAGGAAGTTGAAGATAACTGTGCTATTCTTTGTGTCATTGAGGAAGCTATGGCCTGAAGATGCGCTGTGTCCTTTAGTCTGGGGAAGACCCAAGAAGATGGCCAAAGATGGGCAAGAGACCAAGCCCTGATGCCAGCTCGGCCTCAGAGCTGTTCTGAAAGAGAACCTGAGCAGTCTGTTGTCAGATATTCTTGAGTATCTTCTCAGATATTGTTACTTTTTGTAATGGAGCATTAGTATTGTCAGTTTTAAGTTTCTGATTACGTTCTTGTTCAGAACTCTATTTTGACCCTTACAGTTTATTTTGGATAAAACGTCAATAAGTTGCTGTTTAGCAATGATTTTTTTCTTTTGTGTTATTTTAAAAAAAATTAACAAATTACCATATAATTGGTAAAATCAAAATTATGAGGTAATAGATAAGCACGAGTCAGTTTATAATTTAGGTTATTGTTTTATTGTCACTTTCACTATTTTGGCACTTATGGTACCCAGAATTTGTTAGTATACTCTGTCACCATACCATTGAGTCTTTGGAAGAGAAAATGACAAGGACAGGTCATTTTTGTGTGACTTCTTTTGAAAACATTATCATTTCGTCTTTGCTACATTTATTACAAAGACAAATAAATGTTACTGCTTAACAAATTCTTGCTGAGTACCTTCTACAGAAGTGCTGTACTAGATGAGAATGATTTTTAAGATGCACTGTGGGTGGTGGCTCCCCTGGTAGTCCCGGTACACCGGAGATTGAGGCAGGAGGACTGGATCCCAGCCAGCCTGGGCGCCTAGCACAGAGCCTTGTCCGAATGAATGAATAAATAAATGAAAAGCAGAAGTGGGGAAAAATAACACCACAGTGTCATACTATGGTCTTTGTCTAAGAGACCACAAACTTATCTGTTTACTGCTTTGTTCTGCAATGTGAAATCAAATATTTCCCTATATTTAAAAATGCTTGTCAGGATAATTTTCTGGTTTTTTTGTGAGGAGAGCATCATATGCAGTTTGAATAGAGAAATGCTGCAAATGGAAAAGTGTGGCTAATTTAAAACCCTGAGAATAATATTACAAAAGGTTAAATTGTGCTTTAATAAAAGAAGTAGTTAAAATTATTTTAGTGACTATAATAATGTGTTTGCTTAAACTGTAGTACACCTAGACAGAAATAAATCTTGTTAAAGCAACAGCTTACTACTGACCTTACTTGCTTTTTTTAAAAATTTTTGATTTTTAATTTTTTACCAAGAACATGTATTGATACATTGTATACATAGTGATCATACATTCATCATAGTTATTTTGTACGTGTACATGATGCATCTTTGTTTCCCCCCCTCTTCCCCACCCCTCCCTTCTGCTCCTCGCTTCCCTATTTATAGCAGGTTCATATATATATATATAATATATATATATATGTATGTATATGATATTATTCTATATTTCCCTTTCCCCTTTCTTTCCTTTTTCCCTTCCTTCTTTTCCCCCTTCACCCTTTCTAGTTTTCCTCTCCTTTGAAAATTATCTTCCTTTTATATAATATCTATTACACCTCTTTGTCCTTATTTACACTTATGGTTTCTCATATCAGAGAAACAATTTGATGTGTACTCATGAGTGTCTGATTTATTTCACTTAATAGCATGTTCTCAAGGTACATCCATTTACCTACAAATGTCTCTAATTTATCCTTTTTATGGCAGAGTAGTACTCCATTATGTAGAAAAACCACATCTTCTTTAGTCATTCATTAGTTATTGGGCATTTAAGTTGTTTCCAGGGCTTAGCTATTACAAATTGTGTTGCTATAAACATGGTTGTGCATATATTGCTGTGGTATGATGATTTTAATTCCTCTGGAAAGATATCCAGTAGTGGAATAGCTGTATCAAATGGAACCTGTAGTTGTAGTTTTTTGAGGAATCTCCATATTGATTTCCACAGTGGCTGGACCAATCTACATTCCCACCAACAGTGGAGGAGAGGGTTCCTTTTTCCCCCACAGCTCCACCAGTGTTTGTTATTGGTTGATTTGATAATCACTGTTCTTTCTGTAGTGAAATGAAATCTCAACATTGTTTTGATTTGCATCTCTCGAATGACTAGTGATGCTGAACATTTTTTCATGTATTTATTTGCTATTTTTATTTCTTCATCTGAGAAATGTTTATTCATTTCAGATGGCCATTTTTGGATTGGGTCTTTAAATTTGGAAGGTCTTTTTTTTTTTTTTTTGAGTTCTTTGTATATTCTAGATGTTAGACCTTTGTCTGTGGGACAGCTGGCAAAAATTTTTTCCCCAGTCTGTGGGTTTTCACCCCACTCTATTGGTGATTTCTTTTGCTGTAAAAAGCCTTTTAATAGGATGTGATCGCAAGCACTGATTCTTTGTTTTATTTCCTGTGCAATCTGGGTTCTGTTCATAAATTTTTTTCCTACCCTTGTGTCTTCGAGAGTTCTTCCTATTCTATTCTCTAGTAGATTTAGCATTTCTGTTTAGATCTTTGACCGACCTTACTTGTTTTGCCCATTCTGGGCCTCAGAATCTCAACTGTAGTAAAGTAGAAAAGGTCTACTAGTCATATTTGTAATGGTATCTTTTAAGAGGTTCTTTAACCTGATACTTTGTGAAGAAAAAATAAAGAGGATTAGTTACGCATCCCTTGAATTTATAGTCTGAAATGAGAACCTGAACATTTTATTATATACCATAGTTAACTAAAGCATGTTTTATCCTACACACTACACATGATCTTTTGTGGGATTTTGAGTCAGTCTTTGCTTCCTTCTCATAGAGGAACTCAGACCTAGGTTTCTCTGAGATTTGTCTATTTTGATTTGATCTGAATTGTTCGTTATGTTCATGAAGGGCTAGCTATTCTTGTAGGAAAAAGTTTAAAGGTATGTAAGGAAACACTGTTATATATATTTATTATTTGTACATTTGTCAAAGGCAGGACGTTTTATAATTTTTAAAGCATTGCAGAAGGCCCCTGATTTACAGTGGTTGGACCTAGAATTTTTTTTTATTTTATGATGGTGAAAAAAAGTGGCATGTATTTAATAGAAACCACACTTAGAATTTTAAATTTGGATCTTTTCCTGGGCTAATGATATCTGGTAGATCTTTTTGTTATGCTAAGCAAGTTGGAGAGCTGTAGCTCCCACTCAGCCATGTGATCTTAGGGGAAATTACTCGTGCTTTACAGTGTGCCATGGTGCTAAGTGTTGAGGTTCAGTTGACTAGGTGTATTAAGTGAATTTTCAACTTATATTTTCATTTTACGACTAGGTTTGGACATGGCCAACCTTTATAAGCCCCTGTGTATATCCCTGCTTACAGATCCTGCTACTATAAATATGAGTTAGATAAATGAATGGATGGGTTTATATTTATCTGTATGCATCATTATCCTTTCTTGTGCTTGATGCCATTCTGGTTTCTACCTAGTCCTCCTGAGATGTTTCTTTTTCTGTTAAAGTCCGTATTACTATACATGACAAGCCATTAGTTTTTATTCTGCTTATGTATTGCTTAAAACAACAATTTTTTATTATCCTCACATCTCATTCTGTGAGTTTCAGAATTTGAACAAGGAATAGCAGAGATGGTTTGTCTTTGTCCCATGATGCCTGGAGTCTTGCCTGGGAAGACCAGTAACTGTTAAGGTCTAGAGCAGCTGGGTTTTGTTCTCTGTTTTTATATGACTTTAGGCTGCCTCACAGTACGGTGGTCTGCACAGTACGGTGGTCTGGAGGCAGTCAGACAGAAGTAGCAGCTCAGGACACCAAGAGTCCCAGGCTAAAATGTCACGTCTCAGAACTTCTGGAATAGCACTTCTGTTGCTTTCTGCTTGTCAACCTTAATTACTAAGGCAACTCCAGTTTCAGGGGGAGGGCCATTAAGCCATATTTTTCAACAAGGGTAGTAGCAAGGTTTATCGCTGTGTTTAATCTTCTACAATTTCTGTCCAGATTTTATGCTCATTTTTTATTATTTGTCATCATTATTATTAACATTAGGTTTATGGTTTATTATAAGATGTCTAGCAAAATATCTATTCATAAGCATTTAGGGACTGTGGTTACCCCTTCCTGTCTTTGTGCTGGCCTTAACTACATATCTTCCTGTGGCTTAATTGCCTGGGGTACTTTTTGTCCTAGATGGAATTGGAGGGAGGGCTGTTGTGTTTCTGGACTGAGTACAGATGCTCAGAATGATTAGGTATTCCCAGAAAGAATACTTACATCTCTGTATCTACGTGTGTGTGTGTGTGTGTGTGTGTGTGTGTGTGTTTGTGTGTGTACTACTTCATTATAAGTAAGTTCAGGCCAGTGGTATCTGGAGATGATTATTTCATAGCAGAAATTTTCTCCAAAATCTGGAGAAATGACATAGAATTATAAAATTTTGCATTTATGAAAATCGTTATGCAAAAACAAAAATGACTACCTGCTACTATCACCATTTCAGAAAATAAATGGACAGTTAATGCTGCAAAACAATAAGCTCACAATCTAATAATAAAGACGGATCCGTAAACTTTAATAAGATTTAGCTTTGTAGAAAAAGCGTTTTTTTCCCCTCATTTACATTTAAGCCCATAGAAACTTTTTATTTTTAAAGACAGGTTCTCACTGTAGTTCAGGCTGGCCTTGAACTCATGGTGATCTTCCTGCCCCAGCCTCCCAAATTCTGGGATTATAGGCATGCACCCTGGCACCTGGCTAGAAACTTGGTTCTTTAGCTATATTTCACAGTGACATTTTGTGAACCACCTATTATAGGTTTAATTAGATTTGTCAGTGAACTTTTTGAAAAATGAAACCTGTCTTATAAAACAGGTTATGAACTCCACATTTTATAGCCATATTTATTATGTAAATCATGGAGAGAATTAACTTGAGTAATACCTCCTATGAAAAGGATCCAATGTAGTATGTTGTTGATTCCCTTTCAATGCAGAAAGAGTTTACTTTTATTAGAAGCTATTCAGAAACAGATTTACAAACTAAACATAAAACAACCGAATCAATAAGATTTAAATAAATAACATCATGCTATATTGTCTGGCTATAACAAAGTTGCCAAGCTGTTATCTTTAATATGCTCAGCTCAAGTTCTGTTAAATTCACTATGTACTACTTTTAGCTGTATGAATGTATTTCATCTTTTCCCCAACATTTTTCTTTACTTATAAGAAAATTTGTCTCTTGGAACTTGATACCAGTGAAATTAAAATACCAGTCTCTTAACACAATTGTAAGCACAGATGCAAGTACTAAAATTAAGTGGCAGTAAGTTATCAGCTGTATATTATTAATTTTAGATTTGCATTAGAATAAAAATATGAAATTATAACATTGTATAAGCATTTTGTGGACATGTCATTCTTTGTCCCTGGGACCCCCAGTTTGAGGAAAAATATAGCCTCAATAGGTTGTTTTTCTAGCTGTTTCCCATCTTAGGTTTCAGAATTGTTTTCTCCTTCCTCCTCCTCCCCGCCAGGTCTCACTAGACTGGCAGACTGGCCCGGAACTCCCTATGTAGCCTAGGATGGCCTTGAACTCAAGATCCTCTTGCCTTGGCCTCCTGAGTGCAGGGATTATAGGTTTAAAACCACCACATCTGGCTCTGTTTTCTTTTTTAATAACGTTCCTAATGTCAGATTAAGCTTTTCATTTTGTCATAGCCTCCTTTTTGGGGGAAAGGTGCTGGGGATTGAACTCATGGCGTTGCGCTTGCTAGGCAAGCTGTCTGCCACTGAGCTAAATCCCCAACCCCAGCCTCTTACACTTTTTCCTCACTTCTTTCATCCAGCAGTAAGCTATTTTTTCTTTCTTTTTTCTTTTTTGCTTATGTGGGCACAAGCCAATAATTGAATAATCTTGCCTGTGAAATATTTGGTGATAATTTATTGTTAAGCTGATGCTTTGACTTGTTTGTATGGAGGCTGGGTGTTAGAAAACCTGTTCTTGATACCACACTTTTTTTTTGGGAGAAATAAGGAGACAGATAGGTGAAGGAATGCAGAGCTACAACGATGATGAAGCATCCAGGGGAGCATAGAGATCTGGAAGTCAGAAAGACCTGGATTCAACTGGTAGTGCTTCTTCTTGCTTTAACTTGAGCAAACTATTTAACTTCTCTGACTTAGTTTCTTCATGTACAAAATGGAATTACTAGGTACCTATCTACTAGAAATATTAAAATGATGATGCATGTTCCAATTGCAGCAGAGTAACTGGATTCTGTTTCTTTGCAAAAAGTAGCTGCTTCCTTTTTATGACTGAGTAGTACTCCTCTCTGTGTATATATGCCACATTTTATGTAGTCATTGAACCAGTTCATCCCAAATCTTGGCTGTTATGAATAGTGCTGCAGTGAACATAGGAGTGTAGATACCTCTGTGAGACGTTGATTTTCCTTTCCTTTGGATGTGCCAACATGGATGAGCCTGGAGGCCATTATATTATGGAAAATAAATTAGGCACAGAAAGACAAATACTGTATTTGTCTCTTACATATGGAAGTTAAAAACTTGATTTCATAGAAGTAGAGAGTAGAATAGTGGTCACCAGAAGCTGGGAAGAGTGGAAGGAAGAGCTGGATGGAGGTAGAATGGCTAGCAGATTAAGGGATGCATTTGGATAGGAAAGATAAATTCTAATGTTTTATACCACAGTAAGATAATTACGGTTTACAACAACTGATTTTAATTATTTTAAGATCCTAGTAGAAAAGATTTTGATTATTCCCAACAAAAAAAGAAATGATAAGTGCTTAAGGTGATGGATATTATGCTGTTTGCTTTGATCTGATCATTATACCTTGTAGATATATTGAAATATCACTATACCCCATAAGTATGTATGATTATTATGTGTCAATGAAAAGTTTAAAAAATATGTTAAGGAAAACAGTAGCTCTTTTATGACTCTGTATGCTTAGGAAGTGGGGTGAATCGTGTCCAGATCTTTCCAGTTTTATTTGTATTTTGTATTGGTAGATACTATGTCTGTTGATTGTACATTCACACCTGAATTCTCTGTCAGATTTATTTGTTCCTGGGTTCTTAGAAACTCCATTAGTTGGAATGATTGGGAGAAGTAATACCATCAGTGTGTGTTGTACAACCTTGAACACTCCTGATCTTAAATGCTCCAAAATCTGAGTGCCAGTATGATCACCCAGCTGGAAAACTTCACACCTGAGTTTGTGGGATGGATCAAAACGCCAGGCACACCAAAAATATATTTGTAGAATTACCCTCAGGCTCTGTGTATAATGTATAAGGTATATATGATGCATAAATGAATTTTGTGTTTAGACTTGGGCCCCAGATCCAAAATATCTCATTAGATATATGCATACATTTCAAAATCTGAAGAAAATCCAAAACACTTCTGAACCCAGGCATTTCTGAAAAGGGGTAATGAACCTATATTTTTTGGAGCCTCAGTTTCCCGCCTATGAAACAAAATGGTTGAAACAGACAATTCTAAATTTTTTTTTCAGAATTGTACTATTGGTAGAAGGTTCAGATCTGCCCCTTATTCTTCGTGTTTTTGTTAGAACATAGACACTTAGTAAAATGAAAAATAGCATTTTAAGTTTTTTTTAACAAGATACAAAAGTCTGTATAGGCTCACATTGTGAAACAAATTTCTAATGAAGTCTCTTTTTTTGATAATATTTCTTCTGAGTAACACTTGGACCCGCAGAGTAGCTCAGTGAAATCATAAGAAGAGATGATAAAAAGTTTATTAGGTGCTGCTTCTAGTCATAGCCTTCTATTATCCACCACAGTGAGTTGCAAAAGCTTTTGTCTTAGTAGTTTGGGTGCTACTTTTTAAAATATATTCTTTCTAGAATTCTGTAAAATATCGATGTACTTAATTTCATTATACATCATCATAATTTTAGTCAACTTGTATCTAATAAAAATTATCACCATAAACACCTTTTGTCTACACCTGTGAGCTGTTTTCAACTTAAAAAAAATAACCATTCCTTTCATGCTTGCTACTTTTGGTGAATCTGCTGTGTTGGAGGAGATCAGAGTTGTAACAATATAGGACTTATCATAGGTGTATGAAAGGAAATGCCCGCATCACTAATCACCAGGGAAATGCAAATCAAAACCACAATGAGATATCATCTCACCCTAGTTGCAATGGCTATAATCAACAAGAAAAACATAACATGCTTGCTAGTGAAGATGCAGACAAAAGGGAACTCTTGTACATTCTTTGTAGGAATGTCAATTAGTACAACCATTATGGAAAACAGTATGAGTTTGTGCAAAAAACTAAAAATAGAACTGCCACATGATCCAGCTGTTCTGTTACTGGTTATATATCCAAAGGGAGTCGGACAGATTCTGGCATTCCTGTGTTTATTGCAGTACTACTCACAGTAGACGGGGAGTAAACTGAAATGCTCATTTAATAGATGAATGGATTTTTAAAAATGTGATACATAAACACAGAGGAATATTATTCAACCATAAAGAGAATGAACTCTTGTCATTTGTGGCAACGTAGATGGAACTGGTAGGCATTGTCTTAAGTGAAACGAGGCAAGCACAGAAGGACAAGTACTGCATGTTCTCACTCATATGTGGAAGCCAAAATACTGATTTCATTAAAGAGAGAGTAATGGTAACTAGAGGTTAGGAAGACTAGGCCAGGGGAGATAAATAAATGAGTACCAAAATAATGGACAGGAATTATTAATTATTGTGTTCTGCAGCATAGTAGGGGAACTGTAGTTCATAACTTTATTGTATATTTTATAAAGAACTACAGAAGAGGAGTTTGCAGGTTTCCAAGAAAAGAAAGAAGGAAAGTACAAGGCCTGGAGTCAGGTAGACCTGGATTTGACTCAAAAGTTCCTTGACATCAGACGTTGTATTGTGTTACACAGCATCTCTCTTTTAAAGGAGACGTCTTCTGCTCCTGCCCTCCTGTGTATTTTATGTGAATCTTTGGGCTGACGCCCATTTAAAGCCCCAGAAACTCTGACTTTAAGGCTCCCAAGTTCAGCAGCAGGTTGTCATCTTATTCAGAGATGGTTGAAACCTTACCCTGCCCCCTAAAGAGCTCAAAGTCAGGAGGGGAAGATAAATTTTAATAATAAGATAATGATAGTGACCATTTGCACATGCTGTGTCCAAATCCTTATTTCCTACTCACTTGTCAGCACTTTAGCCTTCTCCAGCCTGATTTATATCTTTCTCTGCTGAAACTGTTCTTATAAAGGGATCAGTAATTTCTAGTTGCAAAAAAGTAGAGGTGTTAATTCTCAGGGACACAAAGTCTGTTGACTATGCTCTCCTTGAAGCTATCTCCTCAGGTTCTATAATACTTTCTTTCATTGGTCTTTCAGCTTTTAGCTGATTTCTTCCAATGTCTTTCACTAGTTGGTTTTCTGTGTTGTTTTGTAGTGTTGGGGCTCCTCAGGCTTTCTGCAAGGTTCCCAGCTCTTCTTTCTCTTTGTATCTTTTACCTAAGAGGTCTTAACCCTGTCTATGGATTTGAACACTATTTTCAGGTTAGGCTTCAAATTTAGTATCTTTAGTTCTCTTCCAAATTTGAATTTAATGCATTGAGCTTACAGGTATGAGATTATTATTATTTTTTTCCCCCCTAGGTCTATCTGTAGGCAAGAATCTCATGTTTTGGATAGTTACTGTTTTACTTTAGTTGCTTTATTATTGTATTGACTTTCACCATGGCAAGCAAGATTGACATGAATGGTTCTGAAGAGAACTGTGACTGCGATGGGTATATTATTTTCTACTATATCATATATGTAAATTGTGGATGTGTACTTAACTGTAGCTTAAGAATTTTAAGCTGATGATGTATGCTTTTCTAATATGCTCAATTAATGGCTTACAAACTTTTTTGCATTTAGTGCACTTGAAAAGTTACTGCTCGTTGTTTAACTTAGAACTAAGTTGTATTTTCTGAAGCATTCAATTAGTTCAAATTAAAATAAAATGTTAAAGTTAACTTTAAATTAATTTTGAGTACCACTTGTAGTAAATTGAAGATTTTTCTAGGCAGAATAAATAGTTGGAAAAGGTAATTAGGCTAATTAGTGTTTATCCATAAGTTACTTTTAGAGATTTTGGGTAGATACTGCTTATCCTCTTACAAAAGGGTTAGAAAATGAAAATTGCCTGTTAAACATTTTCATTAGTTAAGGGTCATTGTCTACAGGATGTATAACCCTTTAAGAAAATGTGAACTCGTCTGTGGTATGTGGAAGTTAACAAATTTTTCTTCTGTGGTCTAGATGTCTAATTTTAGCACTGTCAACTTAATGATTGGGAAGAATTTATTTTGCATATCTAGTACACGTTCTTTACATTATTTTTACTTACTTAGAAGTGGCATTTTTTTATTTTTTGAAGTGCTAGGGATCAAACCCAAGGGGCTTGCACATAGTAGGGAAGTGCTGTACCATGGAGTTACATCCCAGCCATATGCAAGTTATTGTCTTTTGCAGTGGAACTTTGGATTTTCTGTTACTTCATTAAAATTTATATGGAGGCCATATTTTGGGATATATTTGCATTGTATATATAATTGGCATCTGTTAAATGATCTGAAATGGTCCCCATAGTTGAATCTTGAAAGCATGACTTTTCTTTTGAGAGTCTTAAGATTTGAAACTTGCTGAGTTACAGGTGTATTTATATGTTTAATTGGTAGTTTTTGTGTTTTTAAACAAAAAAGGAAAACTAAATCAGTAATCACACATTATAGGTATAGGCTGTGGGTCTATATTCATGTGCACTTAGTTGGCGCTATGGAAAAATCTTGTAATTTGAGGAATCCTTCATTAGCTTTTCCCCATGTGTTCTCTGTTTCTGCTAACCTGTCTCTGTCTAGCTTGATGATTAGAGTGGTGGTGCTGCCTAAATAACAAGGTGGCCAATCATAGGGTTGAACATTAAGTAGGGTATTTGAAGGGCTCCCTTTTGGTTAGCCAGATCTTTCCAACACCATGTGCCATATTCTCTGTTGTCCACTGTTTGGATTTAGATCTATAATGTCCCTCAGAGCCTCTTGTGTTCAGAGGTAGGGCTTTTGGAAGGTGCTGGATCATAGGGGCACCATCCTCATTATACCTGTTAGAATGTGGCAGCTGGTTGAGAGAGAGGGGTCAAAAAAAAAAAAGAGAGAGAGAGAGAGAGGGGTCACTGGGAGATGTGATCTGGAAGGGTGTATTCTTGTCTCCGGCATTTCTTTTCTCCCTGTCTGCTTCCTACCTGCCATGGATTGAGCAGCATTCTTCTTTCATGCCCTCCCACCATGCCATTTCTGCCTTGGAGCCAGCATGAGTCAAAATAAACTTTGTGTATTTAGGTATTTAGATCCAGCAATGGGAAAGTTATTAATACATCTATCAGAAATGGCGTTGATTGTTTCAGGTTGAAGAATATACTTTCATTTATCAATTCTACTCTGTTGGGAATGACTTCCAGCAACTTTGATTCAGAAAATTGTGTGTCTCCTTGTGGACTTAGGAAAAAATAATAACTCCATGATCCATTCACTGTTGCAGGATGTAGGGAATGGGTGCTTTTGCTATTCTTTTTTAGAGCTGTACCAAAAACTATAAGAAGGCAGTCTTCAGGTAGATCACATTTCTGCCATGTTTTTTGGATCAACTTGGCAAAATGATAGCATTATCAAGACAGTGACCTTCCAAAACTGCTTTGTGGATGAGAGCCTCCATGACCTCTGGAATCAGGCTCTCTAGGTGTGAATCTGGCTTTTGCTGTTGTGTTAATTGTGTGGCTTTAGATGAGGAACTTCCCTTCCCAAGTGTTTGTGTAATGTGGAGGTGCAGCAGTGCCGTCTCAGGGTTGCTGTGAAGGTTGAACTAGAACAAATACAAGGCCTCTCCACCCAGTACTCTCATAGGATAAACATTCAGTTAGTGATAGCTGTCAGTGCTGATGTCATGTGTTAAGAAACCAAAAAGTGAACTGTAATTCTTTTCTTATTCTTGTAGTCATAAATTAAAGCATTCTTTTAGCCAGTATTACAGATGTCACTTTATTTCTTTCCCAACTTACTTTGCTTCTTCTGGATCTGTTAATAATCATTCATTTAAAACTAAAATGAAATATCAAGCATAGCTCCTCCACAACACCCTCAGCCCCAATGAAGCTATATAATTCTAATGCTGCCAGCCATCTTTTTATGATGTATGATGTGGGCTCAGTTGCTACTTTTTTTGCCCCAAAGTACTTAAGTATACTCATCCTGCTAGTTGGTACTTTATGTAGCACTTGTTTAGGCCAATTTGCTGCTGGAACCACCTTTACCCTTAAGTGCCTCTGCTCACAAAATAGCATGAGGCATCACACAGAAGGAAAGGGAAGGGACTCAGAGGAGCATTTGTAAAAATTATTCAGTTTTTCTTAGCATTTAAAAACTTTTTAGCATTTAAAAAATTGCAATACAATTTGCATACTAACCCATTTTATGTGTACTAAAACATAGTTTTAGTAAATTTTATTCAATTGTATGTATTTTGTGTCTCTTAATTCATCTTTCTTTAGAACAGTCTAGTTTTGGAACAATTCTATTCCTCCCACAAGTTTTCTTGTGCTTATTTTCAGTCAACTCCCATTTCTACTCCCTGACCCAGGAAATCATTGATCTGCTTTCTGTCTCTCTCATTTTGTAGTTTTTAGAAATTTTAGATAAATTTAAGTATACAGTGTTTCTGCATCTGGCTTCTTTCATTTAGCACATTTTCGAGGTTTTACATATGCCATTGCATGTAGCGGTGATTTGTTCCTCTTTATTGTTGGATAGTATTCCATTTAATGGATGTACTTCATTTTTAAAAATTCATTTTTTAATAGCTAAGCATTTGTATTATTTGTAGTTTAAGACTATTATAGACAATAACTGCTGTGAACATTCCTTTACAATGCTTTGTAATGGACATCTCTAAGAGAAATGGAAACATTCAGGATGTTTCATTTGAGCATAAAATTGTTGGGTTGTATGATAAGAAACTTCAACCTATTTTCCAGAGTGGCTTGTGCCATTATATTTTCCCACCAGGGATGCAAGGATAGTCTCTCCTTGTCCTTGTCAACACTTTAGATAATTTTACTGATTGTGTAGGATGTCTCTCTGTGTTTTTAATCTCTGTTTTCCTTATGAGTAATGATGACAGCTGTTTTTTCATGTATTTTTCCAATTGTGTATCTCCTGTGCTGAGTGTGTTAATAAGATTTCTGCTGCTATGACAAAATACCTAAGATAAACAACTTAAACGGAAGAACAAAACTTTTAAGCATTTAAAAACTTTAGGTTTTTTTGTTTCGTTTTGGTTTGTTCTTGTTTTTGCTTCTTCCTTCCATCTTTCTCTCCTGTTTTTACCAGTTTCCTGAAGTTTGGGTAATTGTCCTTTGTCCTTCAGCCTTGCTTCTAATTGCTTATTCTTCTTTTACTTTTCTATTTCTTCCTCCTTTTAAATTTTCTTGCCTGAGGGTAAAATTGCTCTATTGTGGGATTATTTACTGTATATAATTTTCTGATTTGTTATAGATTTTGTTATATAACTATAAAATCTTTATACTTATGGTTAAAGGTGGAAAATTAAGAGTTATCACAGTTTGTCATTTTCTGCAAAAGACACCCAACTGAGCTTTCTGAAATGGTGGCAGTGGAAGTAATAAAGCAGATGAATGAGGCTCTAGGGAAAAAAACTAGAAATAATTACACATAATTAAAGAGATAACTATAATGAAGGACATAGTGAGTCTAGAGTAGATAAAGATTTCAAAAATAGAGGAACTTAGGAAATTGATGGAAACAATGAATGTCCAACATAGGAAAGAACTGGAATCCATAGAAAAAGGTTCAAATAGATATCCAGGAGATTAAAAATTTTATTGAATACACATAACAGAATCAACCAATGTGAAGATAGACTATCAGATCTAGAAGATAGGGTTGTGGTTGGCAATCATCAAATGAAAGACCTCTAAAAAAATAACAATCATCAATGGGGATCACATCATATTAAAAAGCTTTTGCACAGCAAAAGAAACCACCAAGAGAATGAAGAGACAATCCACAGAATGGGAAAAAGTTTTTAGCAGGTATTCCTCAGACAAAAGACTAATATCTAGAATATATAAAGCACTCAAAAAAAATTGGACCCCCCCCAAATTTAAAGACCCAGTCCAAAAATGGGCATCTGAAATGAATAGATGCTTTCCAATGAAGAAGAAACAGCAAATAAATATATGAGAAATGTTCATCACTGGTTATTCAAGAAATGCAAATTAAAACAACACTGAGATTCCATCTCACTCCAGGAAGAATGGCTATCATCAAGAAATCAACCAATGACAGATGCTGGCAAGATTGTGGGAAAAGGGAACCTTTCTTCATGGTTGTAGGAGCATAAATTGGTACAACCTGTATGGAAATCAGTATGGAGATTGCTCAAAAAACTAAAATTGGAGGTTTCATTTGACTCAGATGGGGACTTCTACAAGGGGACTTCTAGGTATCTTCCTGAAAGAGTTAAAAGCATACCACAGTGATATATGCTACATCCATGTTTATAGCAGCACAATTTGAAGTAGCTAAATGTTGAAAATAGCCCAGATGCCCGTCAATGGATGAGTGTATAAAGACAATGTGGTTTTTGTATTCATTGGCTTACTACTCTGCCAGAAAGGATAAACTTGAGATATTTTTAGTTACACTGATGCACCTTGAGACCATACTCTTAAGTGAAATAAATCAGACACACCTGTTTAAATATCCACTGTTTCTCTTGTGTGAGAAACCCACAGGGTAAATAAGGGCCAAAATAAAAAATAGATATTAGGAAGTAGGAAGAAAATATTCAAATGGGAAGAGGAACAAGAGAGGGGGGAGAGGGAAGGAAAAGAAGGGAAAAGAAAAAAAGAGAATGGAAGGAAAAAAATGGAAACAACTTTTGTAAATGGGGAGAGAAAGAAGGGTTTAAGAGGGAGGGGAGTGGAATGGGGAAAAACATCAAGATTTAATATGTACAGGTACAAATTCCCTATGATGAATGTGAGATATTTATTTATTTATGGCTTTCACTTTGAACTTTTGCTTCTTGGTCAGTCAGCTGGGTTTTTCTTTTTTGTTTGGTTGGTTTTTATTTGACTTGTGGGGAGGCAGAACATCATCATGGCAGCCATGAAACAAGGACAGAAAGGGAACAGGGTTCCAGTGTCTCTTTGAAGAACACAACCCTTAGTAACCTAACTTCTTTCCACTACTGTCCATTTCCAAAGTTTCCACCCTCTGCTAATAGTGCCACAGGCTGGAGACTAGGCCTTTAGAATAGGGGTCTTTGAGGTATATTTAAGAACCAAACCATAATAGTGAATTACCAATTTTTTTTTTTTTTTTTTTTTTGCTTAAAAAAATTAAGTTGTTTTATTGAGTGATGGGTTCATTACATATTCTGGACACACATCATTTGTGAGATAATTATCTTTTTTTTAGATGTATGCCTTTCGTTAGGTGATAATTCTGATAATTTTTTCCCAATCTTTAGCTTGTGTTTTTATTTTTGAGGAGCAGAAATACTAAAATTTTGATGAATTTCAGATGAGATCAGGCACATTCAGAGTGGTATGGCTGTAGACTTGATGAATTTCAATTCATCGGGTTTTTTTTCTTTTATGCTTTATACTTTAATTGTCATACCTAAAATATTTTTGCTGTGTCCAAGGGCGTGATTATGTTTTTCAAATGATTTCTTCAATGGATTTCACAGTTTTGTTTTTTTGGTGATGCTGGATATTGAAGCATCCCAGGGCCCTGTGCCTGCTAAGCAAGTGCTCTACCATTGAGCAGTCTCCCCTACCCCACCCCAGCCTACGTTTTAATTCTTATTTTAGGTCTATGATCCTGTCCTTTACAAGTTAATCTTTGCATGTGGTGCAAGGTAACGATTGAGGGTTTTTTCCCTTGTGTGTGTGTGTGTGTGTTTGTGTGTGTGTGTGTGTGTGTGTGTGTGTGTGTGTGTATAGTCTTCTATATGAAGTCTATTAGAAGACAGCCTATTAGAAAGACTGTCCTTTCCTCATTGATTGACCCTTGTAGCACCTTTTGTTTAATATGAACTGTCATGGTTGTGTGGCTATTTCATCCCATCGTTCATCCTATGCCAATCCCCACTCCTTTGATTACTGTTAAGTTATAGTAGTTTTGAAGTAGGTAATGTAAGTCTTTCATCTTTCGATAGAGTTTTAAAGTAACCTAGTTTAGAAATTTTCTGGCAGTCTCCACACCTGTGTATCTCTCTGGAGAGTTAAAGGGCAGACGAAGCTATGAGAATACTCCAGGGAAAAATTAGTTCTACTTATAAGGTGGGCATGAACTTCTGCTTCTCTGTATTTTATTAACTGTCAGAGCCAGGAATGTGTAGGATCACAATTATAATGCCTGCTGTGTACCAGGTGCTTTATATAATTATCTCATTTACTATTTCCCAAATGCTACAGAGGGCATTGTTATTTTTATTTCATAGTTGAGTCCACTTACCTACCCTGATGCTAAAATAGTAGTATTAGTAACAGTAATCTTTATATATTAAAGGCAGAATTTAAAATCTGGTCTGTCTGGTCTGGTCCGAGGATGCTGAATCCTAAGTTCTTTCAGCTGTTCCTTTGTGCCTTCTAACACTGACTTTTTGCTTTGTGGAAAAGAGCATATCTTTTAGCCCATAGATGGAAGTGGTAGTCGTGGTAATTAAGAGAGAAGATGTGCTATATTCCTTCTGCCCTCCTTGCAAGGTGCCTGGCTGCTTCGGTCACTCTGCCAAGCCTAGGGCATTCTTCTCTCTTTCCCTTGAAACTCATCCTAGAGAGGTGTTGTGTAAACTGTCAGGGCTGATAGAAGAGTAATAGCATGCTTATTTATTAGAGTTTTTATTACTTTTACTGTTGATTTAAATGACTACTATTTCAAGTAATGTAAAACAGTTTATAATTCTGTGTTTATATTTTATTGGTTCTCCTTGTTTAAAACTTACACTAAGGATCTTATACATTGGGTATTTAGAAATATCTTTGTCTTTCATACATCTTTCTTTAACTTGGTTGCACTGACACTTTGCTTCATGTTATATTTACATATTAATAAGCCTACTGAATAGAGCAAGCAGTAATACTTTAATATCATTATTCCTACTAATATCACAAGTTTTAGCTCATGATTGATGCTTGTGTTATTAGTTATTAGTTATTGTGTGATGTTCTTGGACAAATTAGTTATTGGAATTATAATTGGTTTACATTAGGCCAGTGTAATGAATATATTTACCCAGTAGTGCTAGAAAGACTTGATGATTCCTCTTATGTAACAGTTTATTGCATGCTGCCTGCCACTTGAGCAAAATCCAGTCCTTTCCCTGTGATAACATCTTATTCACATACCAATTTCCTTTTGTTTTTCATGAATTATCTCTAATACCCTACCTGGGTTTTATTATGTATGATGATTTTAAGACTGGTTTGGTCTGGTAAAAATTTAAAGGCAGTTTTGTCTGTTTTTCTCTTTGAACCACTTACATTTCAAAATCGGATATTTCCGGTGTCCTAGAAAAATAGTAATTTGCATATTAAATTAATCTTTCTTATTAGGTTCTGATTACTATTCTAAAGAGTAAAGGGCTTTTAAAAGGATTAATACTATTTTAAATTTGATAATGAGTCCAAATCGTAAATTATTACCAATTGATGTTCTCTGAAGGAAAAGAGATTCTCATGGATCAGTTGTTAAAATATTCTTTGAAGCTAAATCTAGCAATATTTAATGTTATTTTTTAAAGTAACATTTTCAATACCACTACTAGTAGCAACCACTCACTTATTCTTATATGTATAAAATAATCAAATATAATAAACAGTATAGATAAAATATCATAAGCATGTATTTCTTCATTTTTCTGATTGTGCTTCTTGGAAACAAACTTCTGGGGTGGTACAAGGATCAGAGAAAGAGTTGCAGGCTCCATCACAGTTAAGCTCTTTGCTCTGGGGTATAGACCCGGCCCTCATTATTGAAAATATTCATTTCTTCCTTTTCTTAGGCAGCTTTTCTCTTGAAAATTATTATGATTGTCACAAATAAAATTTTTACTCCTATAAAGACTTCTTGAGATAATAGGTTATTTACTCATTTTATACTTTTAAAAATAATTATTGCATCGATTTTTATTACAGTAATCTCAAGCTTTTCAGTTCCATATAGGTAAACCATAAATCATGGAAAATCAAGATTGTTAGATAAATTTTATTGACTTATTTAACAAACATTTACTGCTTGTTACTTTGTATTAGGTCCTGTGTGGGCCCTAGCCCTAAAGCATGGAAATGAGTGCTGTATCTAAGGCCTTCTCTGCTTTTTCCCAGCTTTCAGTCCAGCAGGGAAAGCTAGTGTGAACGGACAAGCAGTTGAAGTATAATCATAGGAACTCAAAATGTGTAGACACCTCATAATTCATAGTAAAATGCTGCTCTGTAGTTTTTGCACTTTTATACAAATACAAGTAATACAAGCAATTCTACCTATTGATTTACAGTGCAGTTTGACAGCCTGTTATTAATGAATATTATTTCTATGCTGATGGCACTTAACTAGTATTAGTTGTATATTGGTATAAAATTCACATCTGCTCTAAGAAATTCAACAGGATTTTCCAGATTTTACTCATGTTTGTTTGTTTTTATTGCAGATTTCTCTTGAATTTGGCTACAGATTTATAGATCTTCTGCCCTGTGTACAGGCACAGGTGAGTTAAAGTTCAAATCCTTTATATTAGAATATATTGATTTTTTTAAAGAAAAATTAAGTATTTAAAATTTATCCTTTTTATAGTTTAGAAAAACAATAGGTAAGATGAATATGAATTGTATATTTGCCTGCATTTTTGTTTTATTATGAAAGTATTTTGTGAGTGTGTTGGAAATATAATCATTTTACCTTTAAATGTTATCTGTTTATTGGTATTTAATGTATATATTTGGGAGGAGTTTAAATAAAGCATTGGGTAAGTTAATTTGTTACATTTTAATTTCCTACTCAAAATATTTGTGTTTATTTTAATATGTGAAATATTTGAGCTGTGGTATTTTTCATTTGTTACCAAAGTAGTATAATAGAGTGAAAGAGAAAAGTTACTACAGATTTTGGCACCAAATCTTAGACTTATGGGGTAGGGGTTAGAAAATGTAATGTGTCAGCCTTTCTTGTCCAACCAATCTGAATCATTTATAGTTTCTCTTCCTACAATATAAACCTAACATTGGGACCATTTCTGTCTTGTTCAGAATAATATCCCTGGTCCTTAGGCCAGTCTGTGCCTTATAGTGAAGACTGAATGAATGTTTCTTCAAGTAATTATTAGGTGATAAATTTCAAGAATATGTTTATATTCAGTCTTTGAAATCTGAATCTGTAAATTCTTATACTTTGATGCGAAATTAATTTATACCATGAAATGTTATAAAAAATTAACTGATGAATATTTTATATATTCGGATATGCTTAATCAGGGTAGGATTTAAAAGATAACTCTTGCAATTCTGCATTTATTTTACCACTGCCACAAGGAGGTTCTTAGGATCCAGTAAAGAAAAATATGAAGGTGTGGCAAATTCTCACTTTCTTACTGGATCATCCTAATGTATTGGATATGTTTTGTGCTAGCAATGCAGAAAGCAAAGACGATTTGAAATATATCTGCTTAACTGTAATTTACATAACTTACTAAACTGGGGAACTTTATGGGATCATTTTCCTCCCTTTGTATATTTATTTGGTGGGGAGCTGGGGGATCTAACTCATGGCTGTGCACTTGCTAGGCAGGCACTCTACCATTTGAGCTAAATCTCCAACCCTTGTATATTAACTTTTGATACATAAGTTTATAAGCTGACTACCCATTTCCCTGTGTACATGGCAGTTTTCTTTAGTGTTCCAGGGTATTAGCATCAGTTCTTGTGTGCTTTGTTTTTTAACCTGTCTTCAGGTGTTCGGCTCTTCTGCTACCATGATTTTTTGTTATATAAAGGACTAAATGTGACTTTTGAGGGTTTTTTCCAGTAAAATTTGAGGGATTATACAACCATATCTGATTTGTATCTCTTACAAGTGCTATTTGAAAAGATTCCACTGATGATAGTAATAAGAGCCACTATTATTTATTATTCTCTTATTGTGTGCCAGGCATTATGTAAGTGCTTTTCAGTTATCTCCAGAATAGCAGATAAGGAAATTGAAGCTCAGAAAGGTTAAGTGACTTTTCCAAGGTCATATTAAGTAAGTGGCAGTTTGCCACTCCAAAGACCTTGATCTTAACCACTGAGCTCCATTTTCTTCCTAAGTAGCCCCAATGACAAGCGTAATTGTGGCGGTAAGTGTAAAATGTGAAAATCATATTCAGATTTGAAGACTTGAAAATTAATTTTAGAGTCAGATATTATTATATTTCATTAGCAGGTCTTAACTTTTAACCCCTAACCTTTATTTCAAACTGTGAAACATGATGACTTGAAATTTGGTGGCTGCTTCACTGATACAAAATTCCATTCTGAGCCTTTCATCTGAGACTTAATTTTAAGGGACAGTGGCAAGAGGATAGTTGTTTGCATTCTTTCTTCCGTTATAAACATCAAATATTTTCAGTCAGCATTCTTTTCTCTTCTGCAGTATTAGAAATTTTAGGTTACAGGTGGATGTGTAGTATATTGGATAAATCACTACCTGCAAGAAGAGGTTGTTTGAAATATAGTTACTATAGAATTATTTAGAACCCTTATCTAAATATATGTATCTCTGGGGAAATGTTTTTAATTATTTAAGAAATGAAGGGGTTTAACTTTGATGGTTGACAGAACTGGTTCAAATACAACTTAATCTTCTTTTATTTAGTTCATTTTCAAGGTTAAATAGGACATTATATAAAAATACTGTGGGTCTTAAATGTATAATATTATGGACAAAATGTTCTTGAAGGCAACTTTATTGAATACACCTTAAATTTTTTACTCAAAGTATGATGAATTAGATTTCCTCAGACTTTCCAGAGAGGTTGTATCTATGAGTATAAATGCAAATTTCAAATTTGAATATATGGAAATATATATTCTGTAGTTTGATTTAAAAACGCAAAATTCATTTAACAGACTGAGCTGTGTTTTTCAATCTATAGTTAAATCAGTATTTTCATTGCAGTTTCATATTTTAAGCATTTTTAAAGTTAGCCAATAAAATTTACTTGACATTGATAATCAAAACAGGAGCAAGAGTTAGGTAAATTTGCTTGACAATATAGCCTTGAAATGTAATTTTCCTTTGACTATGGAAAGTGAATTCACTGTGAATTTATATAGACTTTGGATTTATTTTTATTTATACATTTATTTTCTTTATGCTTGGAGATTTAGGGTGGAAGGATAGGTGAGAGTAGGCAGGTGAAAAATTATTCATGCATACTAATACAACCCAATTCTTCAATACTAATGTATGGAGAGAAATTTTGCACTATGGAGTAAAGCATAGTATATTTCATGAGGCGCTAATTCACTCTGTTATGTACTAAATGCTGAATACTAAAATTACATTAAGTATGTCAAGGCATAGAAGAAATTTTGATAATTTTGGATGTAACATGGTTGAAAGCACATTTCAAATTAATATTTGTTGGATTTTGAATCCCCTCTTTGGTCACAGATGTAAGATGTTAAATACTTGATTTTAACTGAGAAATGTAAAGATTCTGGTGAAGATGAGCAGTTTGTTGTGAGCCACAGATACAGGCCTTTTGAACACTGTCCACCGAAAATTAGTACTAATCTAAACTAAAATTTAGAATATTTAAATATGTATTTTTTGATTTAGGCAAAATCTGCCCGTGTTTAATTGTATCACTGTTTCTGTGGCATTTCTTTCAAATGTCAGCATGGTAGGCTTTATGATATTTAGAGAATAAGAAGTTTTTTGACAGTTGACAAAAAGCCCTCTGTCATTTAACTGTTGAGCATAAAGTTAGAATCGTAGTTTCACAGTGTAGACTCCTCCATACTTAATATATAGAATGGGCTGCTGAAGTCAGGACAAGATATAGGCTCACTATTAAGTTGAAATTCCCTTCTGATGAATATTATTGACACAGAGCCTTCATTTGGAAACTGGCAGGTCATTTTTGAAAGCTTTTGTACCATCTTCTTTTCTCTGCACACATTAACATGAACAGTTTTGCTTAGTTTTCCCAATTAAATTCATCTAACACTATAATCTTCCTTTTCTCTTTTCATTCTTTTTCCCTTAGGTTATCCCTTGATCAGCCATCCCTCCTCCTGCCAACCCTCCTTCCTTTCACAGATACCCATCATCTGTTTCGTGCCCGGCCCAGGAAATGCTCAGGAAATGTAAAGAAGGGTCACCAAATATTATTAGATGGGAAAAGGAGTATCAGTGAATATTTAATGCCATTATTTCCTTGTTGATACTTTTATATTGAGTTTTGGTTTTTCTGATTGTGTGCTGAGGTGCTGGGGATTGAGTGCTAAGTAGATACTCTACCCCAGAATTGCCCCCATTGCCCCCCCCCATTTAACTATGGCTTATTTTCTGAATTATGTTTCTGCTCCTAGCTAGTTTTATTAATCTAGCCATATGAGTAGAGGTTAACGCCCTGGTAACAACACAGTATCGTTTGTCATAAGTGAGTGTGTTTATTGTATAGAATTAGCCATGCTTTGAGAGTGTGCTCTTGGAAGACACACACCTCTTAAGGTAGGTGTGGTATGTGTAATGAGGTTGAGCCAGAGTCCAGACTAGCTTCATTTAGAATAGTGGCTTTGTTACTTCTGTATAGAGAGACAAGCAGCAAGGTAGTAGTAGGCATAGTGCATCGCTGAAGGTATTACCAGAAATATGCGAGAACGCCAGTTTCTAGTTAATTTAAATTCTGGAATATAAAAATTTAAAGAATTAAACAGTAATTTTAAAACTCATTTTTTTTTTAGCTGGGGATCGAACTCAGGGCCTTGCGCTTGCAAGGCAAGCACTCTAACCACTGAGCTAAGTCCCCAGCCCTAAAACTCATTTTTAAATAAAATGCATAAGGCTGTTGCTTCTGGCAGTATAAGAAAATTGACTATCACTTTAGAACTGCTTTAAAAAGTGAGAGCAACCTTTAATTGATATTTTATAATTTTGACTTGTGTTGGCATAGCTGATATGCGGCAAAAAATAATAATGAAAGTGTGACCGCTAAATCTTGTATAGCTCTTTTGAGTTAGCATGTCTTAGAGGAGGTCCCACTCATGTCCTTCTCTTCTGAGGAAATTAGACTGGGCCGCGAAGCCTAGCTGGGCTTTTCTATACTAGCGAACAGGAGCATTTATGCATGGCAGTAGAGGGAGTAGATTGCAGGTTGTTAATAAAAGGCATAGCCTCCTTCTTTTCTTGTCACTCACTGGTCCTGAGATTTCAGTTTACACTTCTGTATTCTACTTATCTGGATGGTAGAGTTGATAGTTCTGGGAGATTTGTGATAAGCAGAATTTCATATACTGCTGCCACAATAACTTTCAAAAACCTGGCATTTGATCTGAGCCAGTTTGGATTTTTAGTGTGCTCTTCACTTTCCCTGTTGTTTTCAAGGCTGGTGCAAAATTTGACTCAGCTGTCCTTACCAGAATCCCTATTACGATAAAATACCGAACAAAATCAGCTACTCCCATTAAAGACCTCCTGGTTTATTTTTGAAGCTCAAATCCATATATGTTATTCTGAGCTGTTTACAGGGTCTATTAGGGACAAATTAAGCATTTACTTATAAAAATATTCATATTCATAAAATAGCTTTTTGGTTTTTGTTATGATTCTTTGGCACAAAGATATAGATGTTTCCACCACGACTTGTGTAACCACCTTAATACTTGATAAACTGGAGAACACCAGAAAAATATATAGTAAGCTTTGCAAATTGTCATTTTAACTTAATTCCACGCAGTAAGTTGTCTCAGCATTGTTTGCTGTTTGATGAATGATTCATGGGTGTCTGCAGTCAGTGGAAATGTATTTTTCGGCCTAGTCAACACAGCTTCGTCTCTGCCTTCCTAGTCCAAAAAAAGCAAAGCGGGGAGAGAAAGAAGTATATAGTATTTAATAAGTGTGTAGCTAAGTAAAGGGTCAAGCGTAGAGTTTAAATGTTTATAGTACAATTTTGAAGGAACTCTGCCTCTATGCAAGGTTGTGTTTGTGGTGCCATGTCCACAGAATTGTCTGTCTGCATTACTGTTTAGAAAAATAGAATTGATTAATTTGAGGACATCCTTTTCTTTAAACCAATAAGTTTGTTCTTGGTGTCATATACATAAATTTCATAAGCAGAAGTTACACTTAAAATTTTGTATTCTTAACTTTATGTTGGAAATTTGTTACCTATCAATATCACAAAATCACAACACAGTTTTATATGAAAAGGACTAGAAAAGCAGGGATGATAGACCAGAGCAGACTTCAGTGGAAGGGCGAGTGAGGAAGCTCATGAAAGACCTACTAGCTTAACACATGAGTACTGACACTTTCAAATCTTTACCTAAGGTAAAAAAAGAACACCTTTAAAAGAAACAACTGCATCTTAATTACTGAATAGGTGGCTTACACAAGAAAAGACAGGGTAGTGGCCAAAGAAAACATTTGTTCTCTCAGTTTCCTTCAATTTCTCTTGGCTATTAAAAAAGCTATTTGATTTAGATTACTAATTCTCTTAGGTGGGAGTTTTGTTACAGTCTAGAAAATAACTTCGGCTTCATAGTTATAAGATGAAGTGTGAAAACAGAAGATAAACATGTATCACTGTTATATGATATTAACTCTTTTGTGAAGATACTGAGAAGAGGAATAGCTGGGTCAAATGGAATTTCTAGTTTTAGCTTTTTGAGGACTCTCCATACTACTTTCCATACTAGTTGTACTAGCTTATGTTTCCACTAACAATATATAAGGGTTCCATTTTCCCCACAGCATTGGTAGCACTTTTTAATTATTTGATTTCTTGATTAGCCATTCTTTCTGGGTATGATATACTCTCAGTGTTGTTTTAATTACATTTCTTTAATTTCCAGAAGTGTTGAACATTTTTCTGTAGTTTTTGGCCGATTGTACTACTACTGAGAATTGTTTATTCATTTCAATTGCCCATTTTTTGATTAGGCTTTTTATTTTGGGGGTGATCTCTAATTTTTTTTTTTTTTTTGAGTTCTTTATATAGTTTTGGTACTGGTCTTCTGTTTTAGGAGTAGCTGGCAAATTTTTTTTTTCTCTGTTCTTGGCCTTTACATGAGTTACAGTAATCTAAACTCTGGATAAATTCTGTGTCAAACTGTGAAATACATTCAGATTGTGTCTAAATTCTCTTTAGAGTAGAGACTGAACTACTTCATTTTGAAAATGTTTGTAGTTTATATCCTGAGTGGTAGAGTGTATGGACAGGACTTTGTGTCTTCCAATCATTTGTTTTCATTTAGTTGAAACTTACAGCAATTACAAAGATATTTTGTGCTTTCCACTCTATTAAGTGGGAAAATAATTCTAATTTTTAAAAAGGAAAGTTCGATTAAGTGATCCTATCAGATACTACGTAATGAACTCTGACAGAAGAATGTGCTGAAAGGTATAAGTCAGGGATCTAAAAGAAATAAAATAGAAGCATAGTATATTTCCTTAAGTATTTTTTCTGTTTACACAGAGCAACACATTACTAAATGGTTTATTTTTCATCATTTATTTATAGAACATTGTTAACATTACCGCTACCCATAAAAGAATACAACTTTAATTCCTCGGTATTTCATTAAGTTTATAAACTTCTAAAGTTTTAAATAATATTACCAAAATTAATAATGGTGATGGAATCCCAAACAGGTAGAAAGTTGGACACAAATACAAATTAACCTGTGTATGTTTAAGTTACTTATTTAATCAAAAGTACATGTAACTTATACGTGATTAAATTTTGTAGGCCAATCAATAATGTGGTTTTAGTACGGAATCATAAATGGACACAAAGTATTATCGATACTGTTACTGGACTTAATGCAACTGTGTTATTTTGCTCTTTCATAGTACAAATGGAATAGAAAATTCTTGGCACTGAAAGATCTCTTAGGAGAGCTAGCTTGCATGTTATGCTTATTGTGGACCAAGCATTGTCCACTCCCTTCTAATGTATTCCTCAGAACAAACACATGAAATAGCTGCTATTTTGATTCTATTTTAAAGGGGAAAAAAATGAAGAAACTGAAGGATTGGCAAGGTTAAATGACCTGTCTGGTGATGTTCATCTAATTTAATTAGTAGAGACTGAATGGGCATTCAAACCTAGTCCAGTATTTGGCCTATGAAAACTTGGTTTTCTTAAAAAAGCAAGGGGGAAAATCACAGGCTAACAAAGCCCTCTCACCCCCCAAAAGAGTTAGTACAGTAATTTCATTTCATAATAAAGTATCAAACTGACTCTCTAAGTATAGGTAAGGATATGACAAACTTAAGCATTGCGTGTGTTCTTTTTTCCCCTCCACTGTGGGCTCCTAAACCCATAGCATTGTGACTAACAGGAAGACTAGAAGTCCACGAAGCTGATAAATTGCATTTTAAATCAGAAGTGATAATCTGTCATTCATTAATAAAGCAAAATGCGGGTCACAGAAAAACTGTTCCTTGGCTTCAGATGAGGTTGCAGATAACACATGCAATGGGATTTGTGCTTAGCTTTTCTTTTAACATGGTTATTTTGTTTTGAAAGATTGAAAAGGAAGCTAGCCCACTTTCTTTTTAACATTCCTTTAAAAATAACTTCAGAGGTTTAAAAAATCTTGGAAGAATAAAATCCTGTCATTTGTAAGAAAATGGATGAAACCAGAGGACATTATGTTAAGTGAAAGAAGCAAGACACAGAAAAACAAGGAGCTTAAAAAAAATAAAAAAAATTGACCTGAAATTAGAACAGTAGTTACTAGAAATTGAGAAGGGTAGGTGGGTGGATAGATGGATAAAGGGTGCGTAGACTGGATTATGCATGTATGAAAATATCACACTGAGCCCCATGTCTTTCATCAACTTTCTAGTGTGCTTTGCTGTTACCAAGAGATGTATGTGGTCATTGTTGGCAGTCAGCTAGTAAGAGGAGAGGTGGGGGCAGGCTGGGGATTTAACTCCAGTGATAAGAGTGCTTGCCTAGCAAGAGCAAGGCCCTGAGTTCGATCCCCAGCACCAAAAAAAGAAAAAGAAAAACCAAGGGGGCCCACTACTCATTTATTCGAGGGGAGTGCTTTTTGCACATTGTCATTTTTAAATGTATTATGGTAACTTGGGGAAAAAGGAAAGAAAAATCTCTAAGTCACCAGACAAATAAGCAAATTGTTACTATTTTGACATCTTACCAGAAGATACTACTTGTAGTCTTTGGAATGTTTGAATAAAAAGATAAGTGCAGGTTCTCAGATCTTTGTGTCTTACGTTTATTTAAAAAGGCACAAGTGAACCAAAGATGCGTAAGAGCTGGTGAGAAATTCTCCAGCTTGGTCACAGAAGGGTAGCTATGAGATCTTGTGCAAGTTGTAAATCATGTCTTCTGCCTGGACTTTTTATGTCAAAATGTGTAAGACTGCATGTAGACATCTACTGTGACTCTGTACTTTACCTAAAAACTCTTCAGTCATCCATTTTAAGTATTTGTTTTGTCAATACTGCTTTGGGGGTAGAAGGGAAAAAACTGTATGCCTGAGAATAACTACTCTGTTAATTTCCTACTAGTTTTCTGTCTTTTACCTAGAATACCTATGGGAAGCTTCTTCTTAATTTCATGGTTGAACTTGGTAAGATACCAGCATTGGCACTGAACCAGTCAGCAGGAACCAGAGTCCTGCAGGACAGGATATACCCTCCCCAGTTTTATCTTTAGTGCCTGGCCCTTTTGAGAGCTACCAGCACTCAAAAAATTTCAGCTTGCAGGTTTCATTTGAGGGATATTCAACCCAGTGACATCTATGCAAAATACCCAAATCCAAAGATCCCTGAACTCTAAAACACCTCTTGTCTCAAGCATTTCAGATAAGGGATACTCAACCTGTTCTTCGTATATGCATGACAATATACCTTTATCATGTTTTATAATCAGTCTGTATACATCTAGTTAGATATACATCTAGTTGGCCTAACTCTATAACTGAGATCCTCAATTAGTAGTTTTCCTTTATGTTGCTGTTCAGTTGATTCCTGAAAGGAAATCACAGAAAGCAATGTAGGCATGGGTTTACTTATTGTGATTCTTAGATACACTGTATTGTCTTCCACCTCTTATTAGTATTTCATCATTTCATATTGGTATCGAATATTCAGAATGACACTCCTATGGACTGTAAGATCTTAAGTCACAGAGAAAGAAAAATTATTTCAAGAATGTTACATTAACTAAAATCGGAGATTATGATCATATATTTTAGGAGGAGCATGCTTAAGTGATTTTCCTAATTTGTTGGTGATAACAGGGTAGCATTTCATTCCCTGATTTTGTAGGTATGACAGTTTGAAATTCTAAAATGCTTTTTTCAAAACACATTGTGAGTTGCTCTGGAGCACTGGACATTGGCAGTGAACTGCAGCTGAGTGGTAAGGGAGGCCACTGCACAGGAAAAACTACATTTCTCCTTTCTTGGAGGCCTCCAGTTCTGCTTACAGATGTTCCTTGGGCTGCCACTATCTATGAGAACTCAAGAGGTGATAGATAGGCTTTTCTAGGGACACTCTCTCACCTCTTGGACTTAACTTACTTTTTTCCCTTTTCTACTAGAGGCCACAGCATAATTTTTCCAAATTTCCAGCTGTTTATGCTCCCTGACTGGAAGAGTGTTTTAAGTTGCTACAACTACAAAGAAAGTCTTTTCATGCCTGGGATTTCTAATACAGTTTTCCTCAAATTTCAAGACAGGCTCAGGGTGCTTAGTGAGCATCTTCCTTAGAAGCTTCCACAGCCAGCATGGCCAATGCATATGTCATATCCACGCGCCCTCTCCTTCCCCTGCACATACGTGTGTCTCCCATGGCATCCTTTCCACAGCAGTCAGACTGGCCTCCCGTCCTCAATATTCTGCATGCAGTGGGAAGCCACCGATAGTGTTGCCCAAAACTCTTCTGCAGGAAAAAGGGGCTAGTTAGTAAGGGATAGAGTGGCTTTCTGTGAAGACTGACTGACTGGCAGAGAAAAACCCCAAGGCTGCAGATCCAATTTTCTGATTATTCTTCATCATCTCATTCACTCTACCGTAGTGTACCAGTCACTGAGGACACAGATGGTGTCACATTTTCAATATTTCCCCTATTTCCAAGAAAAGAAATCTGGCTTAGATAAATACCCACTTATGTAACATTTCATGAACACTTTATTGAGAAAAAATTCCCAGGGGACTTAAATTCTGATGTGGCTATGGCAACTGACTTTTATTGCTTTACCCACCAAAAGAAACAGGAGTCCATTATTAGTAGTCATACCTTCTCCTCAAAGATAGTGCTAGGATGGGCCATAGTCTTTGTCTGAACTCTGGCTATAGAAATGATGACACTAAATGGCAGACGCTTAAAAGGTAGGCAGAGTCATTTGTGTTGGTGCCTAATCATAAACCAACACAGGTAGATAGATTCTTGATGTGTAATCCTGGAGCCTCTTGGCTGCAAATTTTAGAAACCCAGCTGAAACCAGTTAAAAATAAAACTAGAATTTATTACCCCATGCACTGAGAAATACAGGACTATAACTGGCTTTGGGGATAGCTGGATAGAAAGACTTAAATGATGTCAACAGAACCTCTCTTTCTTTTGTCTCTTCTTCCTTTTCTGTTGGCTTCTTTCTTCAGTTAGAACCTTAATGTGATGGCAAAGAAGGTCATCAGCAACTCTGTCTTGCCTCATTTTTATAACCAGTAATGTCTTTTAAAGGAGACCTTTATTGCTAGCTCCAGCAGAAGTCATAGGAATGACTCTCTCTGGCCCCGCTTTGATTACCTGTCCATTTCTGAGCTGGTCTTGCTAGGGGGCTGGGAATAGATCGAGCATTTAGGTGGCACCAAGGGCCATGTAGAAGGGTGGATGTCACTCCCACTGGGATCCCTACAACCCGATGTGAAGTGTTGTTTGCCTTTGCTGGAGAGGAATAGCCACGCTTAAGATTTGTGTTTTACGTTTCTTAACCAGCTATTTTTTTTTTCCAAGACTAGAGCCTAGAAAAGTCCTACCTACTCACAGGAATTATTCAGGTATACCAGTAGATAGTATTCCTTCATCAGAGCCAAATATATGTTCAGAATCCGATCTGTGCTATCCGTGATACTAGATCCGTTGGTGATGAGAAATTTTGCACCACCTTGGAGTATATATTTTTGTAGTGCTGAATAGCATATTTAAAAGGTAGGGTATATGCAGTTCTGTGGCAGGGAAGCACCCATAAGAAGTAGTTCCAGGTAGAGAGGGCAGCATGTACCGAGGTACCAGTGCAAGAGAGAACAAAATCGTTGGGATAACTAACTGAGGTCATTCCTTATGTGTGCCACACAAGTAGCCAAAAGTTGGTATTATACAGGTTAGTGGGGGGCCAGATCATCCAAGGGCCTTTTTCTTACTAGAGCGTGGGACTTCAGTGTTGAATGCCATGTCGATTCGTGGACAGATTAATGCAGGGAAATGAAGTGATAAAATGTTTATTTTAAACTCAGTACCCTGCACTGAGGTGAGTTGACCAGAGGAGGGCCTGAGTCAAATTAGGCTATTGAAGCAATCCAGGTGATGATGAGAACTGAGACAGTGGTGTAAGCGAGGGAGGTAAGTGGATTTGAATTATTAAAGCAAGTTGGTAGGAAGTAGAGATTGAGCCTTTGCTCAGGGAAGAGAGGAGTCATTCAAGGTCCTACAAAAGACCTGGCTTTGTCTCCTTTACATAGCCAGTTTTCTATATCTATACCATCCTATTCCCAGAAACTAATTAGTAGATTGTGGTAACCAAAATATGAATATGAAAATTTTATAGTAGTGTTATTCATAGTAGCTCCTAGTGTTCGTTGGTTAATGAGTAAATAAAATGTGCTGTGAACATTGATGGAATGTTACTCAACAATCAGAGGAATCAACACCTGCAGTCTCAGCACTTGGGAGGCTGAGACAAGAGGATTGCAAGTTCAAGGCCAGCCTTGGCTATGAATTTAGTTTAAGCCCTGTGGCTCTCCTGTCCAACCTCAAACCCCTAAAAAAGAAAAGAAAATCCTGGCACATGTTTATAAAACGAATGAGCCTCAGAAACATTTTATTTAGTGAAAGAAGCTAGTCATGAAAGGTCACAGATTGTGTGAATCCAGGATAGGCAAATCTATAGAGATAGAAAGTAAATTAATGGTTGCCTAGGGCTAGGAGTAAGGAATAGGGAAGATGGGAATGGCTGCTAATGGACATAGGGATTTTTTTTGGTAAATGTTGAGAATGTTCTAAAATTGATTGTGGTGTTGGTTGCACTACTCTGAATACACTAAAACCTATTGAATTGTACATTTTAAGTGGATGTAACTGTGTGGTATATGAATTATAACTCATTAAAGCTGTTATAAAAATATGAATGTGAGAGTCAAGTCACCTTTATCTAGAAAGCAGAAAATTGGCAGATAAAATCAGGCATATGGAATATATCAAAGTGAGAGTGAGAAAATAGTGAAAAACTGTAAAAAAAGACTTAAATGCTTAATGACAGAAGAATGGATAAATTGTGGCATATTCATTTTTTAAAAAAGAAATGACAATGAGCACCATGATAACTAGCTAATTCACATAAAATACTCATACTTATAGATGTAACCTAAAAATAGCACTTGTGGGAACATTTAGTATAGAAATAAAATATCTTTACTCAGCCTTCTAGCCTATAACGCTATTAATGCTAGCAAAGAACACATTTACAAAGGCAAAGAAACAGTGTATCTTAGAAAGATTTTATTTTAAAATAATAAGGGTCTTTTCAATCCAAAAAACTCAAGATTAATTTTATTTAACTGAAAACTTTAGTGAGTTGAACACCTTTAAGTTAGAACCAGTAAGCAATTTCTCACCTGAACTGTATTTTTTAATGTTAGAAGAGGAAAGAAGTTATTACTTGGAAGAATAGGCAAGTAAGGGATAATGTACATTAAGCTTTCAGAAGGAAATTGGACAGTTGAACATTATTCAACTCTTAGATGACTTCTGTCACTTATACCTTATTGCAGACATGCATTGCAAACATGCATTGCAAACCATTGTTGACCCTTTATCTCGTTTTGTTTTAATGTCCTTACTGAAGCAGTGGAGCAGGAAGGTAGACTTCCCTCTTTTCTGTGAGCAAAGAGAGGAAATTAGAAGTGCTTGTGGTTGGGATTGGGGAGAAAAAGGGTGAAGCAGAAGGTGCAGAAGCCCTCTTAAATCCTGCTAAGAGAGGATTTCAGAAATTGTTATTAACACAAATTATTTTGGCTTTAGTGTGTTTATGATTCATTATTTGTTACTGATTCTGAAATTGTTTTACTTAATGAATGAGATAGCAGAATGTACGATAGTAGCTGATAAAAGAATGAAAAATTCTCCAGCTATTCAAAATGCCATGTAGTAGATATAGGTGCCTGTTTTTAAAAAATACCTGTATATTAGAATTTAAGAGACTTGTTCCCAGAATAATAGATGTATTTACTGTTCAACAATCTTCATTATAGTATTTTGGGTTTCATTTTTGTTGTTTTCATTTTTAGGGGGGTGCTGGGGATCAAATTCAGTATTTTTGTATTTGCTTCTTAAATCCTTTCACTCTGCTATTCTTTAATCCTCCCTGTGCGCCCAAGTCCCTCATTGTGAGCCTGGAGGATATATTTGTCTTTCCTGAGAATTTCCTTTGCTTATCTTTTTAATTGCATTGCTGTTATGGGTCCTGTCCCAAATTTCTTATTTAATTTCTTTCTTTCTTTTCATTTAATTTAGGCATATCCATTTTACTTCATGATCTGCCTCTTTTTCTTTTTGATGACTGAAGCTGGTATTCTTTCAGTGAATTGTGAAAGTCTTCCATTAAAGTTAATGGCAAATATTGAAATATGCTTCTGATTAGAGAGTCATTGTATAATCTTTTCAAAGATTTCTTCAGTCAGTATTTTTACCTTACATTTAAGTTGACAAAAGCTTTTTGGAAAGCTCAGTATTATTTTGACCAAAATCTGCTTTTTTGGGGCTAAAATATTTCTACTATACCACCATCTGTACAGCTCTTTTATAATTTTTAAAAGTGTTCTAAAAACCACTATCTGTAACACAGAATTTTCAGTACACTTCTTTTTCATTGAAGAACATGCATTCCACTTTTGGTTACATCTGTACCATCTTAGTTCTCCCAGAGAACAGCCAATTAAGAGTCTCGTTCTTTGTGTCGGTTTTAATGTCCTAATTAATAGGGAAAGAAATTTTGCTTTTAAGTATATGTGAAAGCCCATGTCAATTAGAAATATTAATTCAAAATTTCTTTCATATTTTCTCCCTTGAACTTTTTCTTTGGCTAGCTGTTGTTTGTTTCTTAGAGTAATAGTATGTAGATTTTACCTGTCTTGACATATTCATGCATATAAAATAATTTAAGTTGTGACTGATCATTTGTATTGCTAAAGAATATTTAGTTTATAAAAAACCCATTAGGGTTCCTTTAAATATTAAATTTCCCTCGTATGTTGAAAATAAGCACTGTACATGATTTTTAGGGGTACTTTTTAATGAGTTAAACTGTAATACTGTGAGTACTTTCTTGTTTCTTTTTAAGATCTATCTTCTCCTTTTAGATGTATATTCTCCTTTTAGGTGCTTTCCCATTATACCTATTGACTTTATGATTTCAATTTTCTGTAAATTTCCACTGAATAAGGATAGAGTTAGACAAGTAAAGTTTGACAACTGTGAAGGAGAATAATGAAACTATAGCCTGAGAAGATTTTAGAAAATGGGATATTTGTATGCATTTTTAAATTTTGGATTAGCTGCGAATACAAAGTCATTAGAACTTCAGGTCAACTAGTTGCTAGGTGAAAATGCCTTTTATTAGATGTTAATAGGTTTTTCAATACACAGAAATGTCAACACATTTAATTGTGTAATCTGCAAGGTCTAGGAATAGTATAACTTTCTGTGGCTGCTCACCAGCCCTGAATCTGAATTTGGGGTGCCAGTGCTGCAGTGCATCTGCTGCAGACACTGCAGGTGAGAGAAGTGGCCTGAGTGAGCGGTCTCAGTGAGACTGCGGTCCCCGGTGAAGCACTTTTCAGTTCATATTCTGTGTAGGTTGTTTGGTTGTAGGTGGTCTGGTAGAGGAGTCTTCGTGGGAATACTTGGTATATTCCAAAAAGAGTGTTTGGGGAAGCATTATTTTAAGTGAAACTATAAATCCTTTTGCTGATATAAAATATTTGCTTTATGATTAAAGCTGGCTCAATATATGAATGTGAAATGGATTGGGGTATAGAGCAGACACTGAGCATATTTGTGATTGACTAGTACCCGAATTGTTCAGAGAATTTTTCGAAGATGACATACAGTATGAGAGTTCTACAACTGGTAATTTTTTTTTAAAAAAGTATAAACTTGACCCTACTTTCTTCTTTTTTAAAAAAAGGCAAAATACTAGAGTTGTATAAAGCACCTACAGGTGGTAGGATTTAGCATATAGTCCTGTCTCACCCTTCACAGCAATTATGATCAGGATACACTGTATATTTCAAAAACTTTAGTACTTTAATGGGGCATAGTTGGATCTGGACTCTTTTTCAAGTATATTAGAAAACTGTAGAAACTTTTAGTAAAACTTAACGAAAACCCATCATCACTTTACAAGTTTTTGTTGTTACTTCAGTTAAATGATTGCCTGATACAAGTTTTTTTGGCTTAAGGTTATAAGTTAAAACCTTTTAGACAAATTTCTCAAATGTTTGCTGACTGTCTTAGACTACTTCTCTCGTTATTTTAAAAATTAGAGGTCCATTTCTGTGTCCATTAAACAATCTTAGATTTATCAACTGTTACCAAAGTGAGTTCACAGATCACCTTTTAAATATAAAATATCAACGATAAAGTTGTTTCTTTATAAGTAGGTACTTACTTTGTATACTTTGATTTGTAACTAATGATTTTACTGTTGATATTTCTGATGGCATTAGAGATGACTTTTTAAAAACTATTGAAAGATTGCTTTTCATTAGTGTTTTAAATAAATTTTTATAGGTCAAGTAATAAAGAGATTATTACTTTCCAGCTCCAAAGGATTTTTATTTAGGAAATTAAAACTCTTGTTTTAATATTAACTTTTAGTTTCATGCTATATCAAACATGGTGTCCCTTTGTCCAAATTATATCAAATAAAGCATAGAAACTCTATTATGGTTTCTCCTACTGACCTCACCGCTTGTTTGTCCTTTTCCTTGTGTTCTGTCTTCACATACATGCCCCTGATTCCCTCATTTGGGTTGATTTGTAACCTGACTCTTATGACAGATGTTAGGAGGTGGAGCAAGAGATTCTCTGCTTTAGACCAATCACTTAAGAGACTGCTGTATTAAATCTGGTTTAAAAAAGTGCTTTTGCCTTTTAAAATTACTCGTACTAAAAGAAAAAAAATGGGAGCATATGGTAACATAAACAGAAAAAACAACAAAGAAGAGTTAAGGGAAGAGTGGAAGTGGATGTAGACCTAAAAATGAGTTAGATACACTGAGGAAGTTTGGGAGGAAGGGGTAGTCTTTTCATGTTGAAGCATGCGCTCTGCTTTGACTGAATCTTGCTGGATTTCTGTAAACATCCCTCCTAGGATGAATCAGTGTGTTGTAGCCATGTCTGTACCTGTAGCAGAATACTAGTGTTGAAAGTTGACAGGCAGTTTAAAGATGGGAGAAGAAAAAGTGAGAAGGCTTGGTATTTCAGAGATGCCACAGGACTGCCAAGTTTAAACACATTTTAAAATACAAAAAAAAAAAAGCCTACTTCTAAAATTCGTAAGTGTTTATATGTAAATTTCCCTAAATTGGAAATCATTTGACAACAAATGTGTATTTTTTTGATATTTCTTTTCCTTCTGTGATTATACATGTGTGCAGAATCCCTACAATTTCAATCTCATTCAGTTTACTAGGGTCTCTATACATTTTTTCCTATGGAAAGTGTTTTCAGTGGAGAGTGAAAGATTGTATTAGGAACTTCCTTCATTAGTGGAATTCAGGAGCAAGAGAGATGTCTGCTAACGTGTAAAAGCTTGCATTTGCAGGTGCATGGGTTGGGAGTGAGTGTGCAAGGCGCATAGCATCAGAGGCAAACACCATCCTCATTTGCTAAGGCGTTTCTGGCCATCCTGGCAGTGGCAAGGAGTTGGCCACTGTGATCTGGCACTCTGTTCCCTAAGTCCTTGCAGAGCAGTGCTGACAGGATTGTCATTGTACTTTTTGATGTGGAAAATACTAATACATAAGCTCTGGAAAGCATTTAATCATTCTAGTTTCTACATAGTTAAGTCCAGCAAGAGCAGCCTTTAGTAATACACAACTTTAAAAATTGTTTGTTCCCTTAAAATCTTACTTTACTGAAGTATTCCTTCATTTATTCATTTGTTCGTGATGGTGGGAATGAACCTAGGGCCTCACTACATACTGGGCAAGTGCTGTTCCACAGAACTACATCCCAGCCCCTAAGCATTTGATTTTAAAAGAAGAAATTCTCAGTTTTAGCAAACACAAAAGAAACAGCATAATAACTGCTTATTATGCAATCATTACATAGGCATAACATTTTAAATTTATAATCAGGGTACTCATTAGAGCTACATTTGGTAAGTTGAAACATGTAAAGAATTGATATTGATAAGTTCAGTGTCCCCTACAGTACTCTGGTGCTTACCTTGTCCCCATTTCTTGGAGTTTATTACTTTTTATTAATTAAAAGACGGAGACAGCAAATCTGTTACTATACCATATCTTGTTTATAATCAGGACCAGAAATGAATGTTTTTTGAAAGAGAGCAAAGAGAGCTCTCCCATGCTTTTTTAAAAAAATGTTTTTTAAAAAGCATCTGCCTATGTTGCTTTTTAAATGGGCCAAGATATATTTTCAACATTATATATTCCCCTTTACTGCCTGTTACAAACAAACAAAAAGTTAACAAAATTAGCATTTTAAAGTGTATTCATAGAAGAATTTTATTTGCTAATTTAATGTGCTTTGAAAACTACAAGCAGAACTCTTTTAAATAAATGTAGGGCAGGTAAGTCATCATTATTGTCTTCATTTTTAAACTAATTGCTCATAGGTATGTGTTCAACATAAATGAATTCAAGCATGATTTTATATGGCATTCTTTTTATTAACTATGCAAGTATATTTATTTGAATAGACAGTATTAATGTCTGTTGATTAGGCAGATTTCAAAATACAGTAGATATCTTTGTGCACCAGAAAAGTAAATAGAGATTTCTTCATGAGAGCAACTCATTTCATTTCAATTTCATTGCTAAAAGGAGTTGGGGAGCTAGGGTGGCAAAAGAATCTAAAGCAGAATTTTTGAGCACAGATTGAGACAGCATTAAACATGATTCAAAGTCTCGAACAGTGATTCCAGCTTACCTGCGATTCCAGCTACTCAGGAGGCTGAGGCAGGAGGATCTATAGTTTGACTCCAGCCTGGGCTGTTATTTCAAAATAAAAATAAAAAGGGCTGCAGATACAGGTTAGTAGTAGAGTATCCCTGGATTTAATCACAAATACTGCGGAAACATAAATTCAAGGACTTCAGTTTCAAGTTAAAACCTACTGGGCTGGGGATTTAGCTCAGTGGTTAGAGTGCTAGCCTTGCAATTACAAGGACCTGAGTTCGACCCCCAGCACCAAAAAAAAGAAAAAAATAAAGTTAGGACCTACTCATACTGCATTGTTTATCTGGTGTGAGAAACTGAAAGTGTAAATAAGGACTAAAATGAATTATATTGGGAAAAGGGAAAAAATTGTTCAAATGGAAAAAGGAACAAGGGAGGGGAAAGAGAAAGAGAGAAGAGAAGGAAAAAATGGAAGTAAAGCTTTTGTAAATGAGGGGAAGAAGAGGAGTTGAAAGGAGAGAAGGGGAATGGGAAAAAAAGAAACAAGATGCATCATGTATAGGTACAAATTCCCTATGATGAATGTTATCATTATATATATCTAAAATATGCCACTAAGATAAAATTTAAAGTAATGACCTACTTATTAAGTGATTTTCTGGCTATTGAATATTTACTAGGCTGTGCTGGGACATGAATTGATTCTTGCCTTCCCAATTCACTGGCTCCTTCCGTGAAACTATGTTGCTTCCCTAATTATTTTTATAAATGAAATATTTTCATTAGTTATTATGAGTTAGGCAAAGTGGTATATGTTGAATTTAGTGAAATTATTAATTGGATTTTAGTGAATGTGTTTTTGTGGAATTTTGAAATCTTTCTGATAACTTAAAGGATCCTTAAACTATTAGATGAAAAATTAAAGTTTCAACGCAGGACATTTACAGATTGATTTTATTATGGACAAATTTAAGTTAACTTGCCTTTAATCAGAAGAATATAAATGTGTGTATTTTATATACTGAAGTATTGACTGATTTGTCCTTTTCCTGTTGAAAATTAGAAATATTCTTTTATGCAAATCAGCATTTAACTAAAGCCGTAAGTTTATTCAAGGACATAGCCTGAGCTTCCCTGTACTTAGATCCTGACTGCTGTTCTTTAGGACAGACATGCTTATGTGTTAGGGTGAGAATGAGTGGTGTGGTTGCAGTTGAAACTAAATTCTGATTAGGTTTGTTTTAATATAAGTGAACTCAACTTGCAGTGTTATGGTGCCATTAAAAAGTTATATTGTCAAAGGTCAAAATAACAAGCAAAAATGCTTTCAAGATGCTATTGGAAATGATAGGATTTGTTTTATACAACTGTGTAACTTGTCCAGGGTCCCATACATGCTGGGCAGGCCCTCAGCCACTGAGCTGCACCCCAACTCTTATGTAACTGATTTTAAAATTACGTTTTGGTCTTAAAAGTCTTGGAAAGCAAATATATCACAATATTAGAAGGCTTAAAACATAGGCCAGGATTTAGGGTACCTGAAATTAGCTGTTCTGGGTAGAGCTCAGCTTAGGTAGTAGGCTTCGTATGTTGCTGAAATGGAGAACTAGAGAGAATGTTGCTGCTGATGGGAGACACGGGCTCTGTGTATTAAGCCAGCAGGATGGAGAGCAAATCGTGATTTAAAATAGAGCTCCAAAGGACTGATACAAGGGTAGACTCCAAATTTTAGAAAATGCTTTTCAGAGTAGCTTCTTCTCATGACAAGTCCCTCTGTAGCAGCAGCACCAGGGATTTCTAACAGAGGTTAGTAATCGTTCTGAAAAGCCAGATAGGCCAGCTGGCCAATCACTAGTGAATTCCCATGTATCTTACTTCAAACAGGAGGCCAAACAATTTTATTTCATTTTATTGTATTTTCAGATAAAATAGTAGTGGTTTATTTAAAATTTATTTCTCACCTTGAGTATGCAAAATACAAATTCCACAAAATGTTCATTTCTTTACTTCATAGTTTAGAAATATACAAAATAGAAGTTTGCTTAAATTTATGTTACATATTTATTAAGTCAAGGAACTGTATAGAAAAAACACATTTGTTCTGCCTAAGGCATACTTGAGAGTAAACCATTGTACAAATTATTGCACATCTGAAACCACAGTGCATAACAGACTGCATAAAAATGTTAAAGTAAACCAGGTATACTTACGTGACTTAGGGCATAAATGTAGATCGGAAGGCAAAAATAGATTTTCCTTGTCAAAGTATGCAGCAGTTTAAAAACTTTGGCTTCCTCATTTGGTACCTTTAGAACCAAGACTCAAGACTCATCAAGCACCATCATGTAGGATATTAAAACACATTTTATGCACCTGAATAACATACTAACATGTTATTCCTCTTCTAACATACTAATGGCTTGTAGAAGGCAAAGAAAATACAAGGTGATCTTTATACTTACATTGCATCGAAACACTATTTCAGGGAATCCTCGTTTTCCTGCCCTCCCCAACTCATGGATCTACTTTGTACCCTGATATCCACAACTTCCAGTCTCTCCCATGGCATTTTCTAAGTCCGAGCATGTTCAAGTTAGATTTGGAATTGGAATGACAGAAGATCCAGTCATAGACCCCCATCTGTTCTCTGATTTTTGTTTTTTTTGGATTTTTCCTTTCTCCTGATAATCCACTCACAAGCTGACTTGTTGGAAACTTGACCATGAACGTAGCGCTTGCCAGCTGGGCTCCTCCCCTTGTGGGAAGACAGTGTGAAAGGTTTAAAAAAATACTGAATTCTCTTCTGGCAGTGTGGGTCCTGTCCACTCTCTGGGACTTAAAAGTGCCTCTTCATGTGCAAGGCGAGGTGGTCTGACCTGGAGAAGGCCCAGTTGCACTTCTGGCACTGGAACGGGCGGTGGCCTGTGTGTTTGCGGTAGTGCCTGGTCAGTTCATCGGAGCGGGCGAATTTCCACCCACAGCCATCCCAGTCACAGTGGTAAGGTTTCTCATTGTGTGGGTTCACAGGTGTGCCTTGAGGTGAGAACTGTTGGTATAGATTTTGCCGCAGCCCACATAATCACAAGTGTGAGTGGCTGTCCTTTTCTGGGGCCACAACCTTCTTCCCTTCTGTAACTTGGGCTCCTCTGGCAGGCAGGAACCAGGTGGCATGAGTTCTTGGTAGTGATTCAGTGGGACCTGCGGCTGCATCTGGTTGGGCAGGAAGGGTGGGTATTTGGGTCCTGGAGGGGGATGGAATCCTGGGAGAAGTGGTAGGGCAGGGTGAACAGTCCCTGGTGAGGAGGCCAAACAATTTTATAAAAATGGAAATAAGCATTCTAATTAGCAATTTTGTTAATTTCTCTATTCTTTCCCAAACAGCATTTCTTAGAGCCATAAATACTATTTGCACTTCATATGATGAACAGAATAAAGACATTTTTTAGATAAAATCTTTTTATAGCCTTAAGAGATTATTATTTAACATAATTAAAATATTTTAACTCAGTATTTCTATGTGTACTCCTTTATTGGTCAAAAACAGCATTCTTATCACTTGATAAGAAGGGAGTGCATTTTATAAGCTCTTCTTGTGCCAGGCAAGGTGGCACACGCCTGTAATCCCAGCACTCGGGAGGCTGAGGCAGGAGGATCACCATGAGTTCAAGGCTAACTTGTGCTACATATAGCAAGTCCAAGACCAGCCTGAAATAAGCGAGATCCTGTCTCCCAAAAAAACATTTTTTTTAAAAATCTCAGCTCTTTTAGGAAATGAGGATGTTGGCATCTGTTGAGACTAGCTTTATAAATAAATATCTGTTAGATTAATGAATGTTGGGCATTCTTCTAGCACAGTAACATGTTTTTTCCTAATTTACTTATTCCTCATAATAATCATGAAAGCCTTTTAAGATAGGTTCAAATATTCTCATTTTACTAGTATAGTGAAAGTAATATGGGCAAAGTGTAGTACATAGTATAGCCCGGGTTCCCACAGACTTTCTGACTCCAAGTCCATTGTTCTGTTGTGTAAATATCACAAGAAAATGTTATAAAATTTAAAGCTCTAAGGACAAGCATTAATTATTTTGTGTCAAAAATTTAGACTCTATTACAATACCACAAAAATGAGTATTCTGCTTGCTCACTACTTCACTTCCTTAAAACAAAAGAAAGAAAGAAAAGAAATATAACTCTGTTGAATCAGAGCTGCAACTGCAACATCCTTCTAGGCCTCCTTGCATCTTTTCACTGTACTACTATCTGTTTTTTATCTATGTAGCACTTCTGTCTACTGATCTCTTTTCCCTGTTCCCTTCACAAATCGTGTAAACCTATTTCTGAGTTGTATGTGCCTCTTACCAAGAGTCTTGGATTGTACCACAGCATGGGCGCTTGTGTCTTTGTCTCCAGTAGCAGTCCCAGACACACCCTAGTTGGGCTGTGGTTCAAGGAACTGCAGTGAGTATCCCTGGTTTCCTTTTTCCATGTCAGGGACCAATTATCACCACTTTGCCCGTTCTCTCTCTTCCCTGTGAAAGTACTTATCCTGTATAGGTTTTTTAAAAGTGTGGTTACTCTTATGTAACTCCTGTAGGTTTTTTAAAAGTGTGGTTACTCCTGTAGGACTAGGGGATTGGGCATATTAACTATTTCTTGTTTACATGCTTGATCTTTGATTTTGCATGAAAGTTACTATTGCATATACATAAAGAAGCAAGGGGAATTCCAGGTTTGAAGCCAAGCTCTCGACACTGTGAAATGGAGAATAATATAAACATCTGCTTATGGGGTTATTATTAATGAGATATGTGTCAAGTGCTTTACACTAGGCTTAGCACTTGCTAAGTGCTTGATAAATGTTGGCTATTCTTAAAATTAATTTGAAGCTTTGATATTTTAGAAGGTGCTTGCTTGCATAAATATGAGGTGCTTGCTTATTTCTTTTACTATACTTTTTTCATAATATCTGCTATATATGTTAAAGTCTTAAAAATTTAACTTGGCGTTATATGTATTGCTAACTGAAGATGCAAGTTGCCCTGGATTGTTTTGCCCATCATGTTCACAGTTTGCCACATTCCAGCCTTTTCCCTCTTGTGTGGGACAGGTATGTGATTTTGCTGTTTCTTCATTTTTTTCTGTAAAAAGCACATTGAAGCAAAGGATGGAATTAACTTTGAAGATTCACCTTTTATGTAATATGCTGTTTTATCTTAATCTTTACCTGTCACAGGGACCCAGACAGTGTGGCATTTCCCAGTAAAATGTCTGCTTTGTTCACTCTCCAGTTCATGTTCCAATAATTATAGACATTCTTTTTTGATAAGCTCTTTATAAGTACTTTTAGTTGTTAATTATTGTTAGCTAGGATTTCTTATCAAAGTAAGTGATTTGGGCGGTGCTTTTAAAGAAAACTAGTTGATATTTTAAAAGTGGGAGATGGATATTAATGTGGTTTTCAGTAATTTTTTAGTTGAGTGTATTAATTGTGTTTGTGATAATTAAAGTTAGAAGTTAAACTGTCGATTTGTTCATTGTAATGTTTAAAGCACCAAATAGTATGGGACCCTCATCTTCATTGAACCCTGTTTAGGGTTCAAACTCATTGGAAAGTACGAGGTCCAAGAAATAATACTTTTGCGATGTTAAAACTTATTTCCACTCTCTGAGCATGTATTCTTGTATTGATAGTGTCTAAGCTACTGGGTAATTGGTGTTAATTTGATTTTTGTTTTAGATAACTTTGCTACAGAGGGTTATGGTTCTAACTGTTTCCTAGTCGAGGTGTTGAGTGCAGAGATGAGTTAGTAAGTTGTTTTCTATCAGACTGTCTTCATGGTTTATTTTCACTTCACACCTCTGATTAATAAGCCTTGTATTTAACACCATAGCAGGGAACAATTGAATTTCATCTTTATTCATTTTAATTTCTGTTTGCATATGGCAGAGTGATTTCTAGTCAGTAGGACTTCTAGCAGTTTATAATAAAAGTGTGTAGTACAAGGATTAAGGGTTTCACTGAGTGCTTATTTTTACTTTTATGTGCTCTTTAGATACTGAAGTTTGGGAGTGTCTGAGACTCGGTGCTATTCCTGTTTTTTGTGTACTTAAATCATAGTTTTATGCACAAAATTTATATAATCTAAAATTTTACAAATTGACATTTTTCTCATACTTGCAGTAATTTTTCTCTTTGAAACCGTTTTGCTGTCCTCTGGAATAAGTGTTGTTGAAATATAAATTAAAGTTTACATATGAACCAGAGTATCATAACATGTCCCATAGTTCTCCTGTAGGGGATACAAGATGAGTAATCCAGAGACTGACATGAAAGAGTTTACAATCAGTGTTAGTTTGGTTTCATGTTTGTAATATACTTAGGGCAAAATAACTACACAGGTAACAGTAACAGTGACATAACAAGAATAGAATAGTTTTTCACTTTTGTATCCTTACTTTCTGCCAGGCAGACTGTATATATTGAGGAAAAGGTGCTGTCACAGTAGGCTAATGGTTTCTGGGGACTGAGAAGAGGGGAAGGGGCTCATTTTTATGAAGGACTGAGGAAAGACTTCTGAGGAAGTGACTGTGGAAATGACAAATCTTTGAGGATTGGTAATGCGTCAATAGGCAGAGGATGGATGGAAAAAGTCATCCAAATGGAAGTACAAAGTAGAAAGTGTGAGCAGTGAGCTGGCCCAAGTCAAAAAATACTGCATGCTTCAGTTTGACCAGAACTCGGACCATACTGCTAGGGAAATAGATAGTGGACACAGCTGGAAAACTAGGTCCCAGGGCCCTAAGTACCAGATTCCTATTTGATTTCAGAGAGTGACAGTAGGAGGAAAGGAAAGAGAAATGACATTTATTGAGTCCCTACTGTGTGTTAAGAACTTTGATAAATGGTTAATATACTATCACATTTAATCCTCAAGTCGGTATTGTATTTGTGGTATTTTCTATTGCTGTGTTAAAAACAAGGAAATCAATAATTTGCTACTGATTATAGGATAAATTGCATTAAAGGGAAGAGTTGATTGACATGGGGAGGAGTTGGGTGTGGGTACTGAAGAGATGAAGAAATTCTGGTAACCTCAGAGGAATTAGGAAGGAGATGTGATCAAGAGAAACAACAAAAGTAGAATCCAGATCTTGGAGATTGATTGGGTTTGAAGATTGAAAGAGAAAAGGAGTTAGGGGCTGGGGATTTAGCTCAGTGGTTAGAGTGCTTGCCTTGCAAGCGTAAGGTCCTGAGTTTGATCCCCAGCTAAAAAAGAAAAAAAGAAAAGGAGTTAAAACAAATTTATGGAGCAACTAATGAAATGAAAAGTAGGAGACACAGGAGGAGGATGTTCCTTTGAATGATGAGTTGTATTTTAGACACATCCAGGGAGAGATGTCCGTAAGAGGTTGAAAGTTGGGCACTGGAGCTAAGGTGATATCTGGAAACTAAAAGTGTGAATTGGGTCTTATTAACATAGATACGATCCCTGATCAGTATTAAAGGGGCAGTAGTAGAGATTTTTGAGTCAGTTGGTCTGACTTTAAGTTTCTGTTCTTACTAATTTGACCCCAGTTAAACTTCCAAACCTTTTTAAGCCTCGTTTTCCTTATCCAGAGTGGAATAAACTGGTACCTATGTTACAAGGCTGCTAAGAGGATTAAAGAAGTAGTGCACGTTAGAATGGCTTGCACTGCATTCACACCTGAGAAACAGCTGATGTTTGCACTCTTTCTATTGTGTAACCTGGAGTAAGTTACTTAATTTCACTGAACCTCAGTTTTTTCATCTCTGAAAGGGGAAGATTAAGCTCATTTGTTATTTGTGGAGGTACTAGGGAGATACCACATGCAAAGCATCTTGCTGGCATGCTGCCTACACACATGAATATCAGAAGCACAATCAGTCACAGTCTTCTTGTATGGTGGCTAAGAGCTGATGTTTGAACCACAATGCATGAATTCAAATCCTGAGCCTTTTACTGACTAGCTTTCCTTGACCTCTCTGCCTCAGTTCCCATAGTTGTACATTGGAAGAAAAAATAGTACCGGCCTTATAGTGTTGTTGTGAGAAAAACAGATAATGAACTAGCACACATGGTAAGCAGTAAATATGTTTAACAAATTATTCTTTATTTATCCTCCCCTTTAGTTTCTTAAATGGTTTAAGTCTGTTAAATGGTTTTCACCTGGTGTAACCTGAGGATGACTTATTTAGAAGTCCAGCTCTTTTCTAATGAAGTTGTTCGTGCTTAAAGGGGAAAATAAAGCAACAGTTTGACCTGGGTAAAGTAGCTGTGGTCTTGATTCTTCCACATAGCAGTAAAGCTACTCTGGCCTCCATTCTGATCTGTAGCCACTCAACAGCAGTAAGAACCTGGTTTCGATCTTCTTTTTTGGGGGCGGCGGGGAGGTGCCAAGGATTGAACTCAGGGCCTTGGGCTTGCTAGGCAAGCACTCTAACTGAGCTAAATCCCCAGCCCTGGTTTGGATCTTGTGTCTAGATAATCTTTTGTCACTTGGAAGTCTGCCTCCATCTCCCTGGCCCCTGTTCTACCAGCTGGTCTCCAGGAATGGTTGAGAATGTAGTGTGAGTAGAAACCTGCAAAATTGGAGGAACAGGTAGTGAATAGCTGGCCATTCTGAGACCTTCCCCTCTGCTGGTGGTGGAATTTCTTTACTAGCAAACCATTTTTCTAACAATCTCTACACTATATTCCTCATTGTGCCCCTCAGTTCTTTTGTCCTATCAAAGATAAAAGCTGTATGTAAAGAAGTGTGGAGTTGGTTAGATCACTGAGGACCTTGCTGGATCTTTATTCATGTCTAAAGCAGGCTGAGAAAAGTAGCTGCTTCAGATCAGCAGATTCAGCTTCCGTTCTTGTAGCAAGCTACTGTTGCAAAATCTGTAGTGTGTGGTGACATCTTCTTTCTATTAGCAGAGGTTCTATAGGGTCTGCTCTTTGTAACTCATGACCACCCCCGGTCTCTCTCCCACCCTCACCCTGTGCTGGCATGCTAAGCAGACTTCAGCTCTGGTGCCAACTCCTGTTGATTATAGTGATTGCCCAGAGCGCTATGTTGAGAACTGAGAGGCCACATACAGGCTTCCGGAGTGACTAATTAGCAAAGTCTGCAGTGCATGGGGAGAAGAGGTAATTAGCACATATAGGGATTCCACGGCAGGGCTCAACCTTGAGAGACTCACAGTCTCATTTCACGTCTGCATATTTTTGTCTTTTAATTAGTATATCTGTTCCACAGTAAAACAAAAGAAAATTTGGAGTCATTTATTAGATTAGCTTATATAAGAATTACTTATGTTTGGTTTTCATTACTTGCTTAAGAAAACTCTAAATTATTCTTTGTTCTCCTGTTAAATGAGTAAATGGTTCTTCAAGCTTTTTATGAGTTTTTCTTCTTAGCAGATGCATAATTCTGATCTTTTTTGTAAGTTTGGCCTATAATACTAGTAAATTCTGAGGTACTTTCACTTCTTGAAAGGTTCATAAATTAATATGAACCACTTGAAACTTGAGCACACAGCAGGTAGTTAGTTGTAAGGAACTTGGAGCTTATAATCATGGTTGGTACAGTTTTGTGAGTATTATCTGTTAGCTTCTCTTCTTATGGGCCACAGGTAATCTTAAGTCTTACTACTGAAGTCCAAAGATATTTCTTCTATTTTGTTTTGTTTTGTTCTTTTGAATCAAAAAGTAAGTCTTCTCTGTTTTGGCAAGTAACAAGGAACATTTTCATTGAAGCAATAATGAGAATGTTGAAACTATTAAGCAGAGCTTTGAGTAACAGGATGTGTTTGACATTGTCTAACTAAAGAATGTATGGATTAGACTTCTAAAAATATGATTAAAATATACATAACATAAAAATTTACCATTTTAACCATTTTAAAATGTACAATTCTGTAGCATTAAATGCATTCACATTGTTGTACAACCATACCAACACACATCTCTAGGATGCTCTCATTTTCCCTAAAACTCCTACACATTAAATCCTAACTCCGTGTTTCTCTTCCCCCTAGTCAGTGGTAGCCATCATTCTAATTTCTGCCTCTATGAGTTTGACTCTTTTAGATACTTTATAAGGAATTGTATAATATATGTCTTTTTGTTACTGGCATATTTCAGTCAGCATAATATCTTCATGTTTCATCCATATTTGAGGCATGTATCAAAATTTCCTTCCTCTTTACAGCCGAATAACATTCTATGCACATGCCACATCTCTTTTAATCTACTCACTGGCTATTGTGAGTACTCCAGCTATGAACATATGTGTACTTACATTTATTCATATCCTTGCTTTCAGTTCCTTTGGGTTCATATCCAGAAGTAGAATTGCTGGATTATAGTTTTCCTTCAGTGGCTGCCCCATTTTACATTTTGCCAGCAATGCACAAAGGTTCCAATTTTGCCACGCCTTCACCATTACTTGTTATTTTCTGCTTGTTTGATAATAGCAATTCTTAGGGGTAGGAGGTAATAACTTGCTGTGGGTTTTTTTTTTTTTTTTTTTTTGTGGTGCCGGGGATCGAACTCAGGCCCTTGTGCTTGCAAGGCAAGCACTCTAATCACTGAGCTAAATCCCCAGCCCCTTGCTGTGGTTTTTGATTTGCATTTCCCTAATTAAATGTGATGTTGACATTTCTTTTTTAGGGAAATGTCACCCAAGTTCTTTGCTCATTTTGCAATCAGGTTTTTAAATTTATATTGTCAGGTTGTGTTATTTATATGTTTGGCTATCAATCACTTATCAAATATATGATTGACAAATATTTTCTCGATTCTGTGTTACATTAGGTCTTTGAATCATTTTGATTCAAACACTGAATTTAAGTGTGTGCTTGTATAAGTTAAGGATCCAACTTTTTTTGAATGAAGATGTTCAGTTTTATCCGCACCATTTGTGGAAAAGACTATCCTTTCCCTATTTAACAGTCTTGGCAATTTTGTCAAAAATCATTTGGTCATCTATGTGAGGATTTATTTCTGGGCAGTATTTGACTTTGTAAGAATAGGTATTCAGTCTCATCAGTTCTCAGTGATATTGCTTTACCTTCCTAATAATTCTCCCTAATTTAAGTATCATTTCTGATGTGTTTCAAATATAACATTTCTGATGCTATTTTATAAGTTTCACCTGCTTTTTTGTTACGGGTCCCTGGGAACCAGAGATTTAGTTCTGGAGACCTACTGCCTTATATGCCATTGGTACTAAACAGCTGTTTGTTGAATGAAATTAATTAGATTAGGAAAACTGAAATATATCAGAAAAATTAAAAAAAGCTTTTCCATTGTTATAAACTGTTGCTATGACTTATGGGACATTAGGGAAAGCTTTCTTTTTTCCAATTATGCTATTTACCTTCTTTTCTGATACTTGCTACTGTAATTGCCATTGTTACTACCCTCTGACCAACAAGGGTATATAATTATAACAATATGTTGAGAGGAAGGAGAGAAAAGGAGAAAGCAAAAGAAGGTGTGGGGAAGGTGAGAGAAATCAACGTTTTTTTGAAAGCATTTAACAGATGACACTTGGAATTGTCAGAATTGGCTTGGGGTGCTAAGAAATAGTGATATGATGTGAGATGCAGTCTCATAGGCAGATGTAAAATACATGTTCCTTAGCACCTTTTGTCACAAGTGCCTCTGTTTGGAACAGATGAATTATTTGCTTTACAATATAGCATCTTAACAATTTTATTTGTATGGCCAAATTTGTGAATAAATTGGGAATAAATGAAAACTTGTATTTGATCTTCATTAAAAGAGGTTGTCAAGTCATAAGAGCCTTAAAATCCATGACCTTTCTGAGACTGGGCTGAGTGAGCCAGGCTCCCTTGGGGACAAGTGAATATACAGGAAACGAAGAACAACAGTCAGAAGAGCAAGTCCTGTGTTAACCCACATGTGTTAAGGTTGGTCAAAGGACCTAATGGAGCTTTTCTGTTCTTGACACCTGATTCTCTCTCATATTTCAAAGATGCAGTATGATCTAGTCTCAACTTTGGTTACTTTTTTGATTTCTTAACATTTCAGGAGGTTTTCTTCTTAATTAATATGTGTGATTAAAGCTAGGTACTTGAAAAGTCTTAACTTCTCCAAGTGGTATTATCCAAGCCTGCAATGTTGAAATGGATGATTTTGAGAGTTCCAGAACTATATAGCCTTCACCTTCTTTTTGCCTCAAGACTTTACAAATCCATTTTACACATAAGAACTGTCAGAGACTTACCTAGGGAATGATACCAATCTCAGAGGGTTGGAGTAATCAATGAATCCAATTCTTGTGGTGTTTAATCATTTTTGAGCCTTCTGCATTTTTAGAAGCCCCAAATATATAAGGTTTAAATAATGGTAAGCCATTAAAGTTCTCGTTAATTCTTGATAACAGGTCGTTTAGTTTCAGCTTTAACCTAGTGGAACTCCAGTGACTTTGCAGAATAAATGAACCTTTTAAAGATAACTTACCTGAAGTGTTTACATATGCATAACTGGGAAGAAGCTGATTCTGTTGTTTGAAGCCTCTAAAATCTTTGGCTAAAGTATAAATGCTGAGATGGAAATATGTAGTATGCTATTTGTGTATTATTTCAATTCATGAAATGGTAGCTTGGCAGTCATATTTAGAAGTGATTGGACTATAGTCTTTCTCCTCAGTCCTCTTTTGTATGGGTATAATGTACTGTAGTAGTATCATAGACATTTATGCACTGCTGTTTGCATAAGCTTTTTATTGGAAATAACCCAACAAAATAGCACTCTCTGCTAGCTTAGTACAGTTGGGTCTTTTCTAAGTCTCATTTGCCCATGTATCAGAAGAATAAAATCTCTGGCTGATGCTAGTAGGATGTTATCCACAAAAAGAATATTCAAAAATGGGTCTTTCTTCTATCTCTGGCTCACCACTTGAAGAAGGAGATTAGGGGCCCAAGAGGCATAATTCTATACAGAGATGTATACCTATTGGTCAAATTCAAATGGTCATTATTATGTCTCATGTTATTATTTTATTATTTGTGAAACATTCTTCATTGCTTTTAAAAATGTATTTAACAAATAGGCTAACTTCTGTGACATTTTATTAAGTTTTAAAAATCTGATATTTTAGCTGTAATATAAAATTTCAATGCTATTGGGCTTTTTAATTAGTATTATAAATGACTTAAAAGTTTGTCCATACTACTTGTTAAACAAGTCACCTGTAGTTTATTTCATTTTTAATTGTATGAAAAAATTTAAATCTGTGGTCAGAGGGTATAAAGAAATTTTTTAAAGCTGGATATGGTGGTGCATGCCTGTAATACCAGCACCCTGGAAGGCTGAGGCAGGAGAATTACAAGTTCAAGTCTAGTCTGGGCAGTTTAGTGACTTAGTAAGACCCTGACTCAAAATGAAAAATAAAAAGGGCTAGGGATAGAGCTCAGTATGAAGGCCCTGGGTACAATCCCCAATACTGTTTTTTTTGTTTGTTTGCTTTTTGGGGGCTGGGGATTGAACTCAGGGCCTTGTGCTTGCTAGGCAAGCACTCTAACCACTGAGCTAAATCCCCAGCCACCCCAATACTGCTTCTGAAACAGTAAATTTTGTAAATTAAAAATTTGCCACCTTTTGGTATAGTAGACTCAATTTAATTTTTTGCATTTATATTGTAGAAATTGACACTGGTGTAATAAATCATGTACTCTCTGCCCAGCTTAAGAAGTTAACAACATCGTGGCATATTTTTAAATGATAAAAACAACATTATTTGAAGTTTAATAATTGGAATGGAAATTACATATAATCCTACCCACCTTAATCCAACCTTTATCATTTTACTTACTGTCTTCCCCTTTTTCTTTAGAGCTCTAAAATACAGAAATTTTTCTTTCTTTTTGTTGAGTGTCATAATAATTAGTAATGGCTATAACACATCATATATCTGGTATATACATTAAAACTAAAGTTTACTCCAAGGCCATGCTCTTTCCTCCCTATAAAGTGGCCTTTTCAAAAGAAATCTTTTTCATATTGCTACATAATCACCTTTTTAAGGATAAAGAAATGTCAGTACAAAAAGTTTGGTCCCAGTCTGTAGGGAAGCAGTGCAAGGCCAGATACTGCTCAGGATGCAAACAGCTGAAAGGGACCGCTCTCCCCTGTGATACACTAACAAAGGAAACCCGTGTGGGTAGCGCAGATCTACCTCCATATCCCTCTGTCTTAAATCCATTCTGCCCCTAGCAAGAACTTATCATGAGTTAAAAATCTGCCAGAAGTACAATCTTGGGGATTGTGCAGAATGTGTACACCAGGGAGTAGAGAATTTTGAAGACCCATTTTAGAATTGTTTACCACAAGCTCACAATTGGAAACAGTTCAGATGTCCATCAACAGGAGAATGGATAAACAAACTTGTATATTCATGTAACGTAATATTCTTAACAATAAAAAGACAGGAATTATTACTAATGTGTAGTAATGTGGATGAGTCTCAAAAACTTTACACTGAAAGAAACCAAGACAAAAGAACATTTACCATGTGATTGTATTTATTTGAATTTCGAGAGAAGGCAAAACTAATATCTGGTAATAGAAAATCAGAACACAGAGCCTGTTAGACAAAGAGTGCAGATTTCTAGGGAACAATACACAGCACTCAAAGTGTTCTTCTTGTATAGGAGTGTGGATTCCACAGCTTTGTTCATTTGTCTCAACTCTTCAACTTTACTCTTAAGATCTGTATATTGCACTAAGGATAAATTGCATATTGATTTAGAAGGTAAAATGTTATTCTTTTGAATCCTTGTTTGACCTTTCACCATACCTCTGGATTAAGAAATGAACCAGGATTATAATATAACCACTATCATTAAAATGTTAAAGTTAGAAACAACTTTACAGATTATCTTTCTTGTCTAATTCTCTCAACACTACTGCTAGTTTAAAATTGGTGATAATAAAATCTGCCATAGCTACCTTCTGCACTTAGGAGGAGAGTTATGTGATTTTACCAATTTGTGCATGCCAGCAAAAAATATGACGGAGAGACAGATTTGCTAACAGCAAGACATCTTAAAGTATAAGCACAGAATCTGGATCAAGACATTTTACTTAGATGTGTTTGGCAGGAGACATTTTCTTACCACGAATGATCTCATCAGGGGAATGCACAGCATTTTGCTGTTTCCCATGGCCTAGCTGAGAAATAATTTGTAAAAAGCTCCATTGTGGTTAATAAAGGACATGTGGTATTAATGTTTGAGTATCTGTGACCTCACCTTCCCTCTATCGAAATGATCTATAAGATCATGAAAGGTTTCATGACCTTGTGAGCAGAAAAAGGACATACAGCATTGCCATAGATGGGCTTCACAAACTGCCCCCTGTAGTTTTTATGCTAGTCTTAAAAATTTTCTCTCACATCTGCTGGCCATTGTATTAATTTCTTGATGTTCTCTCTCTGACTATTGACTTGCAGTTTTAAGTGCATAATGAAAATAGGTAGCTGTTAAAATCATTGTAACTTTTAAAGGTCTTTAAACAATTACTTTAGTTATGTTCTAAAGTGTTTACTTGTACAGTGGCTTTTCATTATGAGGTGTCGTCATGGACTGGCATTTTAAATTTTTAGATTTATTTTTCATAGTCTCTGAAGCATTTTATTTTCTAGTTGAGCTTCTTTGCTCAGATCCTTCCTTATGGAAACCTGTGTTCCCTGACACTTTGCTAATCATTTCAGGTGCTTGGAAGTTAGGGTTGTGTCCCATAGTGGCCATGGTTCCTTTCATAATTTAAGGTGACTTCTTTAACACCCACTATGTCCTACCTATTTGTGTATCGAGTGGTTAAAATAGTTAAAAGGATTGGAATTAGAATTGTCAAATTCTTTTGAGTCCTAAGAAATTACAGATTTTGCATAGATAAATTTTATGTGATAATGATAATGCCTTCTGTTTAGTTGCTTCTGTAACAATTCCTAGTTTTTCTGTATTCAAGACTATAACATTTACTTGGTTTATTTATGAATGATGCAGCTTACGTAAAATGATTCTGTGAGATGAAAACTACTTAGATCTTCTGGTATTAAAATAATTTTTCTTTACACATGAAAGGACAAATACTGTATGATTTCACTATGAGGGTATCTAAAGTAGTCAAATTCATAGAAACAGAAAGTAGAATGGTGGCTGCTGGAGGCTTGGAGGGAGGGGGAAATGTAGGGTTGTTTAAGTGGTATAGAGTTTCAGTTTTGCAAGATGAAAGCATTCAAGAGATCTGTTGCACAACAGTGTGAATGTACTTAGCACTATTCAGTTATACACTCAAAATGGTTAAGATAGTAAATTTGATGTGTATTTTTGCCATGTTTCAAACTTGTATGTATTAAAATATCTATTATTTTTGAATTTTGGGTTGAGGAAACTAGTTACAACCAAGAAATACAAACTTTAGTTTAAATTAATCTATTAAACTATTAAATTTCTTTCTTTTAGTCTCATCATATATGTGTTTTCCCCATTTTCTTCTAGGCAATTCCTTATCACTCCTTTTTCTTTACCTTCAGCTGTCTAGCAGTTGAAGTTAATTGTCTTACAATTTAAACTTCTTCCCAAAATTGCTTGGTTGATGGATTAAAAACAAATTTTAATATGAAACAAAGATGTGCTCATTACCTAATTTAATCATTACACAGTGGATACATGACACAAAACATTTCATTGTACCACATAAATGTATATAATTATGGGTCAGTAAAAAATAACAAATAAATGAAATAAGTGATAACCAAAGATACAGTAGGCATATAAAATAATCTGCTGTTGATTTCTCTGGTACTTCTGCCTGTTACTTAGGAACATTAAGAAAAAATTGCGGAGCAACCACTGTGTGTAGTTTGTTCTAAGTACATTTTGAAAGTTGATTGTTTGTCAGAAATAGATCAAATTGACCAGACTCAAAGAACATTTTAAGATTATTTTGACCAGGGAATACTTTTCTTCTTGAAACAACTTATAAATTACTTAATGAAGATATATTCCTACTAAGATTACATTTTGGTGTTGCAGTGTATGCTTACATATGCTTAATAATACAGGGAATTTTTCCCTGTGAATAGCTACAGTGTCACCAAAGTGTTCATTATGCCAGGTTGGTCAGATTTATACCATGGGGGGCAAAGCTCAAGAGAGAACAAGGGAGTCCATATTTTCATCTAACTGTCCCACTTCTCAGTGCTGTGTTTAGAGGAAGTGTTCGTTGCCAGCCGGCTGTGTCTGGTGAAAGGAAGACTGCATCAGAATGTTTGTTTTGAGCATTTACTTTTAGCTGCAGATCTAGAAATTGTGTTTTCATTTTAGAGTATACCTTTTTATTTATTATGAACAGCCTACGAGTAAATAATTTTAGACATCCTTGTGTGTGTACATTGCCTGCACTTCTGTGAGAGACTGAGACTGTGCGTGTGTGTGTGTGTGTGTGTGTGTGTGTGTGTGTGTGTGAAAGAGAGAGAGAGAGGAAAAAGACATCCTCTTATTAGCAGGAGGGGGTAGAGGCTTACCAGTCTATTATCATAAAGCTCTGTTAATGTAGTTTCTGAGTCATGTGACTGCAGAAAAAGCTATTATCTCAATGAAAAGGAAACCGGTTCTTAGAGCAAGGAATAGAATAGAAGCAGAAAGAATTTTCGAGTGTTCCACCATATGCTGTATTGTCAAAGAGGGATCTCTGTCTGATCAGCAGCTAAGAAAGGATTTGTGTGGCTAGTTTGTCAGCTATCGTTATAAGCAAACGATAGAGGAGATGAGCAGCAGGGTGCTCAGCATGTGCTTGGGTTTACATCCAGACATAATGTGGGTTTGGGTTAATAGAGGAGATTTGTCTTTGAGGCAGTACATTTATTGCTAATTGAGGGGGGTGTTTTGTTTTGAGGAGTGATGTATAGTATTTGTATTTACATCACTGGTGAAGAGAAAGAGACCTCCTGAGCTCTGACTTGATCTGCAGAGAGGCTGTTGGACAATTACAAGGTGTGTTTCAGAAGTGCTGTGACTGAATGTTTGGTAATGTTCTTGGAATTCTGTGTGCTTGTAGATTGGATGTGCCTGCATTTTTGAAGGGGGAACTGAGCATGACAACCAGGCAGTGATAATGTTCTTGGGAACAAATAGATACAGTGTGACCCAAATTGATTCTGTGGTCCTTATTTCTTTTGTGTTTGCTTAGTGTTTAAAGATTACTTGCAGTTTATATGGCCAGTTTCATGCTTATTTTTAGGAAATGTTTTGGGAAGCATTTTCTAAAATTTAGAAGAATCTTACATCTTTTAGATGCAAATCTTTACTAGGGGATAAATGTAATAACTATAAGCTTTATTTTTGCATCTCCATGTTTATTTTATATTGCCCTTTTGTAATTCCAAGCTTAAAAAAGATCTTTGCAGTAAAATTTAAATTATTGAATTTTTGAGTAGATAGTAAGTAGAGAATTTGAGGGGCTAGTTTTCAGGCCTCCTTTGAGTGATTCTGTTGTTGTTATTATGTATGGTACCTAAGTTTCTCTGGTTGATTTGTATGCTTCTGTATGCAGAAAGGTAAATAATATTCAATTAATCTTCAGACTGTACTTGCCCACTTTTGCTCATAGTAATGTTATTAATTCTCTTCACAGTTTGTATTTTTCTCTTAACCTTGGAAAGTGTAGTACCGAAGAATCAAAATTGGTAGGGGGAAGGGAATGGGAATCCAGAGGAATAATGATGTCTTAAAAATAAGAATCTAATAACCCAAACTTAAAACAGTGACGTGTACACTAGGTACTACAGTAACTTTATGTAGTTGTGACTTAATGCTGCATATGTGCGATTGTTTACATTGCTCACTGTCATAAGCAAAAGGCACAATGTATTGTGGTCTGTAAGCTTGTGTAATGACCTGCAAGTTTGTGTAATTTTGGATAAATTTTAATAAAAATCTATTAAAAAAATCAAAATTGGTGAAAGATAATTGTAAGCTTTGGCCAAAACAGGTTAACTATTACACAAGGTTTGTCTGAGGAATTAATTTACTATTACTTTTTATTTAAGTTCTAGAACAAATATGCTCAATTTAGGGGGGTTTACATTTTCAAATTACATGATTTTGATACTAAACTGTATCGTATACAGTTTCCCTCAGAAATTGACCTCAGAAGAGGTAAAAAAGCTATCAGGCTATTCACTCAGTATATAGACAGTGTAGCAAAAAATTAATTCTTGGTATCTTTTCCAATAAAAGATGGTGAGAGCAACTCAAACATAATTTTTAATTATACTAAGTGCTGGGGATTTTGCTTCCTTGTAGTAGCTACAAACCATATCTTAGAACAGTATAGTTTAATAAATCATTAATCTTATAAAATGAGATTTAAAGAAAACAACGCTGGAACCTTATTTTAGTCTACATAAAAAGATAACTTAGTTCAGAGAAACAGTTGATTGTACCCTTTATCATTCTGGAGGTTTTTTTCTAACTGTAGAACTCTCCCATATTCTTTAAGTAGGCTAAGACAGTTTTAAGCCCAAAAGGCACTAGTATCATATGTTAGATATTGTGAATAATAAAAATTACAAAGCTGCTGGATTGTTTAACCTTTATTTCCTTTTGTTTTACTTTTTAATTTGTATTACCGGAAATCTTAGAGTGATCCAAGAATTTTGGAATAGTTCAGGGTGTTTTTATTGAACACCAACTGTTATTTCAAGACACTGTGAAACACTATGAGAAAATAAAAGCAAATAAGGTATAATCCAATAACACAATGTAGTAATTTGCATTGGAACCTGATCTCAATAAATATAATAATTACCCTGAATCTTGGATGAATTTTAAATGGTTGAATTTGTGTCAAATTTTCCGACCTATTCAGAGTACTTTCTTGATGACTTTATGCATGACTTTTCACATGAGCAGGTTTAGGTGGTCATTTTAACTGGTCTACATTTGTATCACTTTATATTTTCTTTGTGTCATAAAAGAAATATTTATTTACAGACTCCTAAAACTAGAATAGTTTCTGTTCTTGATAGTGTTTTTCTCCTAGAACATCATGTATCATTCAGTCGTTTATCTTTTTAAAGCGCTTTCATAAACAGGTTAATACACTTTTATCTGAAAACAGCTTTACTTTTGGAGTTTGAGGAGTGAACAAGTACCCCAATCACATTATTAGAGTTGAAAGAATTGGGTTTTAACTTAGGGTAGTGCCTAAACAAGCCAGATGACTAGCTTGCAAATCCTGGTACACTTCAAATTAACCACAAACATTGTAATCCAGTCTGATCTTGTCGGGTTGAAGGGGTTTGTTTCTTGGAGCTATTTTGAATTTATAGTAAAGATAGGGTAAGAAAAGATACAATTAAAAGTGATCTTAGTAGTCAGTGTGGTAAAACTGGGACCTTTTTATTGTTTGAGAAAGTAAAAGTTTGGGGAAAGTTTAGTCAAGATTAAAGTGTTGCCCTAATATTTTAGGCACAGTTAAATTCTCTGGAAGCCAAAGAAATATGAAATTCATAAAGTGAAAAAAATCTGTGGAATAGCCAGCAAAAATTTCTGGGGTACCTCAGAAGTGGTAAGAAATGTTTCCAATCATTTGGCTTACCTTATCCGTTTCTCTCACAGATGCTGTAGTCCTGGACATTGAGATCAGATTCCTCATTTCTGGTGTGCATTTCAATTGTACCAGTGACTCTTTTCCTGCAAGTTTAGAATAAGCATGCAGAATTACAGCTTGTAGTGCAACAATCACTAATACAGCAGACCAGAAACATGTATTTGCGTAACTTTGATTTTAGATGTAACTTGGTTATTACTTATTTATATTAATGATTTTTGTAAGAAACACAAAATACAGTAATCTTGACTTTGAATTACTCTTAGAAAGCAAATTGAAGAAATAAATTGAGGTAGATGCTACATGTTTGGTTTTGTGATTTTAGATGTCAACTCAAATTAAAATAGTAAATTAATTGGTTAGAATAAAGGGTTGTAAAAACATATACCATGATGCTTATATTTAAAATACTGGGGTTGGGGATTTAGCTCAGTGGTAGAGCGCTTGCTTAGCAAGTACAAGGCCCTGAGTTTGGTCCCTGGCACCCAAAAATAAAATATGTATTTTATTTTTGTACATCTTTAGACTTCAGTTAAAATTAATGATAGATCTTATGTTGACCATGATGACAACCTTAAAGCCTGTTTTAATTGGCCTTTCTAAATTTTGCTTTGTTTTAAAGAATGAAAGTGTTCATTTTTATATGTCATTTTTACATGTGCTTGTGAAATATAACATTTTGTGGGTTTCGCTTTTCCCTCATCTTTTAATGAGAAAAACTGTTGGCAAGACAGTATTAGTTTTTCTTAACCATAAAACTAATCTTAATGTAGAACTTGATATGTGCCAGTCACTGATCTATGGACCTTTCTTGTATAATTTATTTAGCCCTCATAACACTACTAGTTGTGCTATTCTATGCCTATTTTATGGATGAGGAAACTGAGACACAGAAAGTTGACTTGTCCAAGTTCGTATGGCTAGTAGATAGTGGAACAGAATTGAATCCCAGGTAATTTGCCTCCAGATTGCTGTGTGTTTTGAATTCAGTTGGAGTTGCTGATTTATTCTAAAGTAAGGACAGGATGAACATAGGGATGAGAGGAGAGCTATGTGAAAATTAAAGTGATTTTTAAATTTTTAAATGTACTTTTAATGAACTGTTTTATTTTAAACACATTAATAAATATATTAAAAGTAAATCATTGTTTAAAGGGTACTTGATCTGCTCAGAAAAGAAACAATTAATTGTTCATGGAAGTCAACTCACAGTTCATTCAAAAATCTGTCTCAGAGCAGGGAGGTATAAGGGAGAGCATTCACATGGGGTGGGAGAGATTGTTAGAGAGGAAGACTGAATTGCCATGAGATTGATGGCATGGGGAGAAGTGCTGTACTTGCGGGATCCAAAAGATGTGTACTACATATTTTCTTACTTAGCTGCTGCTTTTTTTTTCCTCCTTGGCAAGAGGAGACCTTGCTGCTTCCAAGGTCCTTTGCTCACAGCATTGCTATAATGGAGCATTCAGGTAAAAAGCCCACAGGGCAGACCTTGAGAACACCACCAGAATATAAGCCAATGATTTGAGATTTGTTGTAAATCATTTTACATCCATGCACATTCTCTAGATAGGAGTTGTCTGCACAATCTTTCAGATGGGGATCCCTTGTTCTTCATCACACTTTAATGGTTTATAGTTGTGTTAGTCACTTTTTTGTTACTATAGCAAAATAGCTGAGTCAAGCTAATGTAAAGAAATGAGTTTAATTTCAGTTGATGGTTAGAAAGGTTCAGAGTCCTAGATTGGGCTGCCCCATTTTTCAGCCTCTTAATGATGACCTTACTGGCAGAATCCTAGGGAGGCAGAAAGCATGTGTATTGATATAATGCCACCAGGATACAATCATGGGGGCTCTACACTAATGACTTATCTAAATTTAATCACTTTACAAAGGCTCACTTCTCCATACCATAGTCCAATTAAATTTCTGCTCTCCTAATACCATTAACATATGACTTTGGGCATGAAACTTCTGTGTTCCGGTGGGGGGAGGGGGCGGCTATAAGGCTATAACCATAGCAACAATGCATTTATTCCTAGGTGAGTCATTCTTTCTGGCAGACAGGTTTTACCTTACTGAATCCTTGTGAGATTTTACCTCACTAAATACCTTGATCTTTGGGAATGAGTAGAAAAGTAACTATAATATAGCTTTACCACTTGTCCCTTGATGTAGCTCATATGTGTTGATTTATTTCTAAAATGCAAAAAGAACCAGTTTCACTTTGATTCTTATACTTGAATCTTCATGCTACTTTATCAACTATTATTGCAAGACTTTTGTTAGGTTCTTCACTAGAACAGGACAAGAGTAACTCTGGGAGTGGGTAGAGGATTTATCAGGGAACATTTGCAGAGACATGAAGATGGAGCTGACTCCAGATCATGCTGGGGATCCCAGGCACCTCACAAAATACCCCAGACTTTCATCACTGCCCAGTACGGTAGGCACTAGCCACAAGTGACTTTTGAGCACCTGAAATGTGGCTGATCTGAATTGAGTGTACAGTATACCCAGATTCTAAGATAAAATACAAAAAGAAAGGAAAGAAGAACAGAAGGAGAGGAGGTGAGTGGAATATCTTTTTGATAATTTTAAAAATACTGATCACATGTTGAAATGGTAATATTTTAACTGTTTAGTGTTGGACTTGGTAAAACATATTACTAAGTTTAATTTTACCTATTTTTGACTTTAATATGGCTGCTGGACCATTGATGGCTTATAGTGTATTTCTGTTGTCAGTGCTGCTCGGCGCAGAAAGGATAGTTGTGTGTAAAGGGAGAAATCATCCAGTAGTAGTAGTAGGTTTTTTTGGAGATGGTGTGTCTGTTCCAGGCACTAGGGGAATAGTAGTTAGGAAGGTATACCCTTTCTAACCCATATAGTCTTTAAATCAGGAACCTCAGATTTGAAGTCCACATTCCTTGATGTAGGACATAAAAGGCTCTTTTGTGGTTTGGATCTGCCCTTCTACCTTTATGCTCCAAAAATTCTCCCCTACTCTCGTGTTCTGTCTTCAGTGGACTACATACAGTTGATTCTTGCTGTTCACAGGAATTATGGTGTTTTCTGTGTGGTGAATTAGCAAACACTGAGCCACTGCTCCTAGAGAAATACAGGGTTAGGTTCCTGTGAGCGTCTAGTTACGACTTTTTACTAAAGTAAAGGACTTTAATAAAGTACAGGACTTTGAGTAGGAATAGAGACATTTAACATATTGAAACGTTAGCACTGTAACTCTTGCCTGAATAGTGCTTATCTTACACATGTATTTTCTTCATAAAACACATCACAACCTTCTTGCACTTAGAAGCGCCTCATAGCACTTCAGAACCTCACTTTGGGACCATTTTAAACAGCAAAAATGCAAATACACCAGAAAAAAAATTTGCTCTAGATAGACAACAAAAAGGGTATTTGTTTTACAGTATGAGATCTGGAGAAGACAGTTGTCTGCCTGTTCAGATGGGGAGTATTATTTGTACATTTACAATGGGCTAAGTATTTCAGACAGTAATGACAGTAATAAAGGCAGCCAATTTTTATGAAGCAGATTCTGTATTGTCAGATTTTGTACTTTCATACTTTATCTTATTTAACATGTGTCCAAACTTGTGAAGTAAATGTTGTTCCAAATATTATAGATGGGGAACTAAAGCTCAGAAAGGTTAAGTGCCTCTCCCAAGGTTGCATAGGTAGGCAGTGATGAAAACGACACGACTTCCATTATTATCTGGAGGTTCAGTGACCCCAGGACCAAGTTAGGAGAGCTAGTCAACTAGGGCTGCCATTCACAATAGGGGTTCTATTCTTGGTGAAAAGGGGTGAAATCATAGCTCATGGGCCACCAATTGCCCCAGACAGTCGCCCTCTGGTTGAAATGGCTTGCATGTGAAATGACTTGCTAGAGAGTGTGAGGACCACTATGTATTTGTTCACTTACTATAATGGCAGTGGTACTCCCTGTGTGCTTCAGCTGCTTCTATTCTGCCATCTAACCAGCCCATTTGCACTCTTGCTGCCATCTTTTCCCTCCCTTGTAACTTTGGCTCATTGATGGCTCCTCGAACCTTCATCATCTTGTGGTTTCTACCTGTGTCTCTTTACGGTTTCTTCTTTGTCCTCCTGCTGAAAACTCCCTCTTATTTAGCCCCAACCAATCACCCTTGTTGTTGGATGGAAATTTTGCACCCAGAAGTCCTCACAAACCTCCGAGCAACCTGTAGAGAGGATGCCTGACTCCAGTGCCAAGAGCAGTGTCATATGGTGTAGCAGTGGCGTCTTCCCTACAAGGAGCAGGGTAAAAGTGCCTCCTAACAGCTACTCATGCATCCTTAGGGCAGTCTGTGGGTATGGGTCAGAAGAGAGAAGAGCAGAGTGTAGGACTATGTGACATTTACCAAGATCTTTGAGACTCAGTCTTGTGTTCACATCTAAAGTTGAAAACCAGTTTAAATTCTCTGATTTTTGTGCATGGCTCTTGTAGAGTTTACTCTTTCATTTAGGTAACAAGCCAGGATATATGTTTATCAGAATTAACCAGTGTTGAATTATGTACAGTTACCTGTAGGGTTGAAACAGAATTCCTGTGATGACCCCCCCCCCTTTTTTTTTGGATCCTGGGAGCTAACTTGGCCACACACTTGCTAGGCAAGCGCTCTAACACTGAGCTAAATCCCCAGCCCCATGTGATGACCCTTTTGAGGGCCCCTTTTACCTCCCTGATTTGATCTCCCATTGCTCCAAATTGTTCCAACTCCTGTTAACTCAAGACAACTGGAATTAGATTCTGGAAGAAATTATCTAGTGAACTTAATTGGATGTATCATCAAAGCACCTGGATCAGGTAAGGCGTGGCAAGGTAACAGGTGTAAGCTGGAAGTGGTTTCTCACACAGCAGTTAATGCCAGCAGAAGACACAAAGTAAGAGAAATCAACCCAGTATTCTGAGACATCAAAACCAGGTGTTCACTGGGATAAGGGGTTTGGACTGTAGATATGGCGATAAATGGGGACACATTTGAGTTTGTGGAGGGCTGGGATTCCCCGTATGTCCTAGTCACCTAAGTTCAAGATAATCTTATGGTTGAGGCAAGCACTGCAGTATATTCGTTGTTGTTTACAGTTGGTATCTAGAGATACTGAGACAAGTCTGAGGGCTGGTAATGAACAAAAGCTTAAAATAAGTATATTACAGAGACACTGACTCAAAAAGAAATTCAGAGAAAAAGTTCCTATTTCCTTGGTGGTGTTGAGAGGAAAGAACAAAAAAAAAAATATCTGGTTCCTTCATATGATTATATTGGAAGGTCATCAGCTTTTGATTCCTCTGGTGGAGTTTGAATTCACATTGGGAGGCCAACAGTTAGCTACATGTCTTAATGCTGACTAGGTCAGACAATCCTGATGTAAGCTATCTAAGCCTCTCACAGTGTGAAAGTTGAAGATCTCCAGAGATGGACATTCTACAGACTTGGAAGATGCTGTACACATTTTCCAAATATTTTGCCTAGACCATTTCCTTGCCATTGTGCCACTTTGAGAAATTTATTTATTGGCCTTTATTAGAGAATGTGATGAATTGTGGAGAGAGCATGACCTTTGCAGTCAGAGCTTTATTTGAAGTCTCATTCTGTAACTTAGGAGCTTTGAGATCTCAGACACCTCAGTAAACATCACCGAATCTGTTTTCTTCTCCATAAAATGGGTGACAATATCTGCTTTATAGAACTCTGAAAACTAAATAAGATAATGCAGTGCCTACAGTATCCAACACTTAGTAATTACCTAGCACCTAAAATAATGCAGTTTGAGCATCTGTCCCCCAAAAGTCTGAAGTGTTGGAAGATTTCAGAGCAGTTTGAATTTTCAAATTAGACATGCTTGACTGGTAAAGTCTATGCAAATATTCTCAAATCCATCAAAGTCGAAAGCCTATACGTCTCTTAAGCAATTTGATAAGGGGTACTCAGCCTGTATTATTTTCTGTTTTTCAAATTGCATATTTTGCCAGTATAGTCGTCTCTTCTCTGTAAAATGTCATTTTAGCATACCTGTTATTTTCTCACCTGTGTATGTTTTCTCTCAGTTCAATGCTCGCTCTCATTCTCTCTTTCTCCTCCTCCTCTGAAGCTGTTAGAATCTTCTGGAGCATGTTTTAAATTTGCTTCCATTCGTGAAGTCTGTAAATAATTTAGTTTAGCATCAAGTCATGTAACTTGCTTACTCTTTCTTACATTTTAAGAGGTACCAAAATATAGGTTTAAATTATGACTTTTAAAAACATTGTAGGGAAATGCTTACTTGAGGTGATGAGACATACACAGTAAGAAGACAGTGTGTAACAGAGTGCTGTGTAACCAGCAAGTGTGCATATGAATCCTGTTTCTGCCACTGTCGGCTGTGCTGACCTTACACGTTTCTTGAGTTTTCTGTGATTTGGGGAATGATAATAATGATTACTTCACAGAGTTTATACAGTGAAATTTAAAAACATAGGTGTACCACTATAACTACTATATACTACTTTTTGATAAAAGTGCTTTAAAGTCTATAGGGCAGTGGTGGCAATCCTATGGCATGGGTGCCGTAGCGGGCTTTATGATTGAATGCTCTGTAAGGTTTGCCATCACTGCTATAGGAGATTGTAAAAGCAATTTATTCCCAGAATATTGATTAACTATTTGTGTGTCAGGCATTCTGGTAGGGGCCAAGGATTAAAAAGAAGAGAGAAAAAGACTTAATTTCTGCCCTTCAAAGAACTTAAAGTTACAGATAATAATTAATGATATATGTGGTTAATGATAGAATTATACATAGACTGTTCAAAGACGGTGGGTGGATGGGGCTTAATTTTGGAGAGAGGATCATGAGCTAGATCAGTGAGAGCCAAATGGCGACAATTTGTGGCTTGTTCCATGTAGGACAAACAGAACAACTGAGGTGAGAGGTAGCATGTAGTGGATGAAGAACTGTGTGCATTTTCTAGTACTGATGCAAACTGAGGTGGACAGGAGATGAGCCTGGAGACGCAGGCAAAGGCTAACTTATAAGGCACCTCATGTGACATTTGGGGAAGCATAGGCTTCCTCTGGGAGAGAATAGATTCTACTAAAGAAAAGCAGGGAACTCATCTGGAGGTGAAGAAATGTATGTTAGGTGGATAGTCCGTGTGAGCAATGGCCAAGGCCTGAAATAGAAGCAATATGCATTAGCAGCAAAGGCACAAGCGGGGAGACTTGAGAATATTTGAGGGATGGAGTTAGCCATATTGATGCTCTGATGAGCATATAGACTTCGAAGGAAAATGATCAGTATAATGTTTTGTAGATGGAGCATTCTAGAGGTAGAGAGAAGAAATGAATGTGTTCAGTATGTGAGTAGACACCTAGCAGGCAGCTGGATATTTGAAGTGAAAGCTTTAAGAGGTAAAGCTGAAAAGACAGACTTTGGGAAACCATGGAGCTAGGTGGTCCCACCTGAGAGGCTGTAAAATGGCCGTTCTAATTCCATTGAATATCTGAATATCTGGGAAGCTTTTCAGAGAAGTACTGACAGGTAAACCTTACCTCTAATCTCTCTGATTTAATGGGCCTGGAGTAGTGCTCTGGTTGTTTGTTTGATTTTTTGTTTTTGTTTTTCAGTTTTTATTGTAATAAAATACATGTAACTAAAATTTACCATTTTACTCTTTTTGGGGAGGTGCTGGGGATCCACTCAGGGCCTTGCACTTGTGGGCAAGCACTCTACCCCTGAGCTAAATCCCCAACCCTCATTTTAGTCTTTTTAAGTGTGCAATTCAGTAACATTAAATACATTCACAAAGTTGTGTAACCATTGCTACTGATTATTTCCAGAATTTCATCACCCTAAACGGAAACTGTACACATGAACAATAAAACTTCCCCTTTCCCTTTTTTCCAGGGCCCGATAACCTCTGTTCTACTTATTATTGCTATGAATTTGATTATTTTAAATACTTAATATAAGTGGAATCATAATAAGTAGCCTTTTGTGTCTAGTTTTTTAATCATGGTGTTTTTAAGATCTGTCCATGTTTTGGCATGTGCCAGTACTTCATTCCTTTTTCAGGGTGAGTAATATTCTGTTTTGGCTATCTTCACATTTTGTTTATATTCTGTGTGTATACCACATTGAGTCCCGTCCCCCCCCCCCCCCCCGCCCCGCGCGCAAAATTACCCTCCCTGCCACCTCGTGCTAGGGATTAAACCCAGGGCCTCCTGCTTGCCAAGCAAGTGCTGCACCACTAAATTACATCCTCAACTCTTATTTCTGCCTTTTGCCTATTGTAAGTAGTGCTTCTTGGATTATAGATATCTATAATAATATGTATTATTTGTTTGAGACCCTGTTTCAGTTATTTGGGGTATAGACTACAAGTGGAATTGCCAGATCACATAGTAATGTATTTTTTTTTTTTTTTTTTTTTTGCAGTGCTGGGGATCAAACAAGGGCCTCAAGCTAGTTAGTAAGTGCTCTGCCCCAGTCCTGTGATATTGTACTTTTTGAACTCTTCCCAGTGGCTTTTTAAATGTAAATATATGGTCATGGTTAAGAACCTATAACAGTGATGGCGAAGAACCTTTCTGAGTTTTTACTTGATACAAACAGCCAACTGTATCATGTGTGCCGTGGGTTCGCTGCCACTGATCTTTGGTGTAAAACAAGGATCCCAAATGGTTTGAGTTAGTGACTTGGTACGAGAATTATATGTGTTAAGTGTGCTTTTATTTTTTAGCTTCAGATTCTCAGAGAAGTTCGTAAACCCAAAATTAGTGTTAAGAATTGCTGGAGAACCTCATTTTAAAATAGGCAAAAGATTTGAATAGACACTTCGGCAAAGAAGGTATGTAAACAGCCAAATTAGCACACAAAGAAGTGCTTACTATCATTAGTTATTAGGAAAATGTATATCAAACCCACAATGAGTAGAATTTAAACCCACTGGGATGGCCATAATTAAGAAAAGAATAAACATTAGCAAAAATGTGACAATAACACATCTGTTGGTGGAGTATAGTGATGTAGCTACTTTGGGAATGAGTTTGACAGCTCTTCAAAATTATAAACATAGAGTTCAATATGGTAAAATAGTTCTATTCCATAGGTTATGTGGAGGCGAACTAAAAGCATTTATTTGTATAAAAATGTGTACATAGATTCTATAGTAGCATTATTGATAGTAGCCAAAAAACAGTTCAAGTGTCCATCAACTGATTAATCGATAAAGAAAGTGTGGTGTATCCATTACAATGGACTGTTTGCTCATTGAAGAAGTACTGGTGCATGCCACATTATTGCTCAACCCTGAAAGCACTGTGCTAATTAAAACAAGTGAGGCAAAAGAGGTTATATATTATGTCACTATATTTATACAGAATGTCCAGGTTGGGCAAATCTAGAGAGACAGAAAGGAGATTAGTGGTTGCCGGGGCTGGGGAGAGGAATGAATGGAGAGTAATTACATAAGTATGGGTTTCCTTTTTGGGGTGATGAAAAGGGTCTAGAATTAGAATGGTAGTTGCACAAGTCTGTGAATAGATTTAAAATACTTTTAAAGCACATTAAAAGTATGAATTTCCGCCAAGCATGGTGGTACATGGCTTCATTCCCAGCATTCTGGGAAGCTGAGGCAGGAGAATTACAAATCGTAGCCCATCCTTGACAATTTAGCCACACCCTATTTTGAAGAGAGTGAGGAATTGGAAATGTAGCTCAGTGCGAAGGGCTTATGTTTAGTCCCCAGTCCTGGAAGGGGTGAATTTTATAACGTATGAATCAGTATCAGTAAAGCTGCTAAAAATAAATTTAAAAAAATGCTTGAGAAGAGGATTGATTGGCCAAGGTGGAGACCTGGATTACTCCAAAGAGGAATAAGATTCTGTAAAAGTGAATAAAGCAAAGTTATGGTTTGTACCTGGATGCCCCTCCTCCCACAAAGCTTTGTGTACTCAAAGGCAGGCCTTGTGGAAGGTGATTGGATTATAGTGCCTCTATAGCTGACTTTGCTGTTAGGAGGTGGGGCCTGGGCAGAAGAGGCAGGTTGCTGGGGACATGACCCAGAAGGGTATGCAGTATCTTCTACCTTCGCTCTCTGCTTACGAGCTGCCATGACTTTCCTCCACCACAGACTCTTCTACCATGTGCTACCCATACAAGGACTCAAACTTCTAAAATGTGAGCCAGAATGAACTTCTCCTTTAATTTGTTGGTGTCAGGTTTTGAGTCCCAGTGACAAGAAAGTGACTGACACAGGTGGAAAAGAATAGTTTAAGAGGAGGACCTATGGAGTGCTGTGTAATAGAAGCCACAGATTAGAGAGATTCAGAGAGGAATCATGGGGACTTCTGGGGGGATGTGATCACGAGTGTTGCAACACAGGGGAAGGACTTGTGAATATAACATGCAGAATGCCAGAACCTCTGTAGGTTTGCCATGTAAATGTCATGGAGGACTAAGGGGCAGAGTAAATGAAAAAAGGTAATTTCTTTGGATTGTGGAGTTAGTGGAAGGGAACTAGAATAGACTACTGGCCTGCATTCTCTTATTTGAATGTCCATATTCAACAAACTCTGAAAACGGAAACATTTTGTAACTCATTTGGCCTGACCTGGATGGATGTAAGATGATTTATTATCTTCATTTTTCCCACTTGGTGTTAATATTCATTCATACATTCATTTCATTGCACAAATAATACTGAATTTAATTATAGAAATGTTTTTGTAGGCCCCTCTGGCATTGCTATGACGTATGGTGTATTCTTTGCATTGTCTTTCTAAATTTACACAAACACAGAAATTCTCAATCAGTTGGTCCCACATGTTTGGGGTAAGAGATCACAGACTTACCCTCTTTGGACAAGTGTAGCTGTAAAAGAAAGGTGTGAGATTGTATTGTAGCTAGAGAGGGATTCAGACTCAAGGGACCTTTATTAAAAACAGGATTAAATCACCTGAGTATGTTTATAGGTTAGAGAGAAAGAGGTTGACAGTGTGGGATAGAGATACCCCGCTGTCAGAGCAAGGTCTCAGAGGAGGGGAGCAGGAAGTAGGCTTGGAGTGGTTAGTGTTTACAAAAGGAAGGCTCATGCATCTTCTGGGTCACAGAATTTGTGTTGAAGACAGAGGTGTGGGTATCTTTGTAAGTAGGAGGAAGGGAGGTTGAGGAAAATCAAAAGTTGTAAAAGCTGGAAATAATCTTTTAGGTATATAGAAGTTGCTGACCTGAAAACAAAGTACAGGGTTGGATCACCGGACTAAGCCTGGACAATTTGAAAAACTGTGGAAGGTCTGTGGACCCTTCCCCTCCAGAGCTGAGCACTATTCTAGCATCCTCTTCTGGGAAAGAAGGGCACTTGGGATGAAGTTATGTAGAATGAGTTCCGTGTGAGGAAAGGTGTGGAAGACAGCTGAGAGTGCCAAAGGTAAGGAGTGGATCTAGTGAATACTGAAGGAAAGGAAGTGAGAAAATAACAAGAGACACAATCCCCTGTGCACGGAAGACCAGGTATGTGGAGGAAGATAGTAATAAAGCCAGTCTGTTAGGAGGCTGGGGCATAAGTGGCCTTCCAGTGGGAATAATTTGAGCAATAACAAAATTCAGAATACGATTATAGGTAGCATGGCTGAAGTGAAATGGGTGAACTTTGTTGGAGTTGAGACAGACAAGGACATGCCAGAAAAGTGATTAACTCAGCCACATAGGCTTTGAAATCACTTTGGATGATGACCAGATTTGGACTAGAAAGGAAGATATAATCAGATGCCAAAATCTTTAGTAAATGTGAGGAGGTTGAAGTGGCATGTTGGTGAGTTTCAGAGTGTCCTATGACATTGGTAGAGAGAGAAGATGTTGTCAAAGGAGCAGGGATGTTTGTAGCGATGGCCTAGTAGCTGCCGTGAGGGAGGAGGTTGTGACCCCTGACAACTGCAGCTTCTATGGGGTTGGACTAATAATGGAAGTGGTAGCCTGTTGGGACAGTCAAAAAGGGCCTAAGAACACATAACTCTGTTGACACCAGCACTGCCCCTGCCCTTTGTTTTTCCATCGGCATCCAGTCTGCAGTTCCAAGTACTGCTCTTCCAGTCACTGCTGGGCAGGCTTCATCTGATCTCCCATGATCTTTCCCCAGGGAAATCTGTTTTAGTTGGTCTAGGGTTAAGCTAGAAGCCAGGAAATCTCAATCTCAATCTCTCTCTCTCCCTCTCCCTCTCCTCCTCCTCTGTCTCCTCCCTCCCTCCCTCTCTCTCTGTCTCTGTCTCTGTCTCTGTCTCTCTCTCTCTCTCTCTCTCTCTCCCCCTCCCTCCTGTATGTTTGTGAGACATTTTCTAACTATATTGGCCTTGAACTCCTGGACTCAAGCAATCCTTCAGTCTTCCCCCTCCAACCTCCATAGTGCTGGAATACAGGCAAGTACTGCCCCTCCAGCAGGAAATTTCTCTATATAAGCTCCTTTGTTGATTCATTAGTAACCAAAATTGGGAACGACCAGTGGAAACTGTGTTTTGCTTTCATCTCTACAATAGCATTATATCAAAATGCCTAGTTGTCACCAGGGTATCTATAGCATAATCCCGAGTCCACATTCTTCTATCAGAGTAAAAATGAAGTGCTGAAAACATTTCAAAGAAGTTCAGTTACTAGTGGTCAGTTTAAAATTTCCTAAACTGCGCAGGAGTAGAGTAAAAGTTGCTTACTTTTATTAAGCAAAAAAGAAAAAAAAAGACTTTAAAAATTACATTTGCACTGTAATCTCTTTCAAAAAAGAAGAGTAAGGAAAATCCAGTTGGGATGAATGTTGTCGAGAAGTCCTTCTTCCTTGTGGTAATCCCCAGTGTGACTTCTAAATACTTGCAAACTGCACTTCTCTGTTGTACAGTTTTTCCAGGTTATCAGCATCATCAAGCTAAATAGCTTGTGGGTTTTGCTGTTGTTTTCTAGTTATTATTGTTGTTTTAATAATAGCTTTATTGAAATTAAACTCAGGAAGTATAAAATTCAGCCTTTGAAAATTCAGCGGTATTTCATTTATTTACAAGTTGTACAGCTTTTGGCTAATTTCAGAACCCTTCCATCAACCCCAGAAGAGACCCTATGCTCACTGGCACTGAATCGCCATCCTGCCCCAGCCCTAGTAATCACTAGTCTACTTTTGTTTCTGTGCATTTTCTTCTTCTGAACATTTCATATAAATGCAGTCATACCACATGGGCAGTGAGTGGTATATTAGCTCTTCTTCACTCTCCCTTCCACACTGCCAGAAATGTCATCTATGCCATGGCCATACTAATCTCTAGCATAACATGATTTTACCACCTCCAGTTCAAAACTGTTTATTGTGCCCACAGTTTATTAAATAATAAGAACTATTACTCTTCATTCTAGCATTTAAGATTTTCAGGTGCTACAAAATAATTATATAACTAAGTGTCTGGTAAATAAATGAATTGACTGAAACGTCATCTGCTTTCTCTCTCTTTACTCTCTCACTGGAAGATAAGTATGAGTTCTTTCAATTTCAGGTCACTGATGGAGCAGAGAAATCCGCCCTCCCCTGAAATTTAAGGCAGTGCTTCTTCAGAATTTCAGGACAGCCTGACAGGCAGAGGCCTGGCCCTCAGGTCAGCATCCCATTCGGAGCCTACCCCGGAGCTGGAGTACATTCCTGGCGGTCCCTCAGTGATGCTCTGAGGAGCAGTGTCAGGACTGGCCTGGGTTAGGTAGCGTGCAGCAGCACCAAAATCAAGGCCTGCTGGTGACGACGTGGGGCAAAGGGTCCATACTCCAGCCCCTCTAGCCTAGCTGTGGGGCTGTAAGGGAGTATTGCGTGTGCTAACCACCACAGCATCTTTCCTTTGGAGAATTCTATCCATTCTCCACAGCCCAGCCCAGGGCCCGCCAAATCTGCCACAGGAAGTATTTTCCCCCTTATTATTACTTTGTACTTTCCATGTGTATTGTCGTCTTTGTTAGTTCCCTACTTGTATTTTCATTGTACATTTTCCATTTTTTGACGTCAAGTTCTGTTTCTTGATGATTGTGTCGCAGCGTTCACAGAGTGAAGAAATGTGCCCTTAGCAGCTCTGCAATGATTATCAGTGCAGCTGAATATCAGAAGGAAATACAGTGTTGCCTCAGTTCATGAAGTCAGTTCTCACCACGATTCTGGTCACAGACCAAACTGAACAAGAACTAAATCACATTTCCCCATAAATGTTGAACTTATCCATTGAATTTGATTTGGTTCTCGTCCAATTCAGTTTATGACCAGAATCCTGGAAAGAATCAAGTTCGTGACCTGAGGTACCACTGTACATGAAAGCAGATTTTTAAGTTAAAAGCCTGTAATTTGAATTATATTTTTAATATACGAAGACCTTATTAATTAAAAATTTAACTTTCTGAAACACACTATCCAAATGTGGTTTTGCTCTGAGTCACAGGTATATTCAACTGCTCTTGGTCCTGAAACTGATGAAAACACTGTGTGTGCTTATGAATACATATATAATATGTTACTGTTGCTTTGATTTCAGTACCAGACAGAAGTAGTATAAGATAGTGCATTGTCTCTGTACTGTTGGGTGATTATCTTAATTTTCTTAAAGTTTCATTGCATGCTTACTACTTGGCAGTTTTGGCTAAATAAGATACAGCAGTCTTAAAGATGTTTAACCCTAGGTGCACACTTTATAGAACAACTTCTTAGGATAGGGGAAAATAGGTGGAAAGCAACACATAAAATAGGAGAAGTGTTTTTTTTTTTAAATGTTTCTATTCTAGGCCACTCTTATTTAATTCATTAAAATATTAGTTATAATACATTTCAAGCTCATTTGGGCTTAAATTTGTATTAACTATCTGAGGTTAAATCAGAAACTATCATTCTTGAGTCCATTTATATTTTTATTCCACAAAGTAGAGTAATTCTTCATCTGGAGCTATAAGGGGAGAAAACTCCATTTGCCAGCTGGGCTACCCCGTGCTCGTCACAGAGTTCTCTAAAACTTAGAGGTCTCCTGGCCTCTGACCCTGAAGCCAGAGAACTGTGCTCTGTGGTACAGTCCCAGTGATAGCGATATGATTATGCTTCTGCTGACAGCTGTTTATGTCCCAAGTTTGAAAGAAGCTGAAATAGCAATCTCCCCTAAAATTACTGTGTAGTTGCTTTTGAATATTGCTAAAATCTACATTTAAAAGAGAAAGAGAGAGAGAGAGAGAGAGAGAGAGAGAGAGAGAGAGAGAGAGAAAGAAAGAGAGGAAGGGAGAGAGGGAGAGAGAGAGAGAAAGGTTAAATTAATTGTCTTGGCTCACATTTTCAGGTACCAACTTAATTTTAAAACTCTTTTCAAACGATGAATTTTTGCAATTAACTTTAAAACTTCTAGTAATTCTCTACGAATCATTTTGTATTACTTACAAATAAAATGTTTCATTTGGCTTATTTATATCAGACCAAATTGGACTGGGGAAGGTGGGAGTCTGTTGATTCAAACCTACCTTTTTCCTTTTGGTAAAGCAACCATTACCTCATAGCAAGTATTGTTTAAATTCATCATAATGATCTGGTCAGAAGTAAATTTGTAGGAATTTGTATGGTGAGAAAACAAGTCAGAGATCCTCCCAAACCGGGTTCTCCCCTATATGATAATTTTCTACATGTGTGTAAGTATGGTAGAGAACAGAAAGGGTATCAGAAGAATGTTTCCAAACAATACTCCTTGCATAGGTTTTACCCTAGTAAGGAATTGTAATTGAAACTGCTAAAGGGCTATAACTAGGTACCTTACTTCTTTGCTAACCTCAAGCCTTTAATTTGGGTCCTTATTTTACCTGCAACATGATTAAAAGTTTAACTCCACTTTGTTTTACTGTTTGATTAGAGATAAAGAACTCATCAGAAAATTCATAGCAGAATGAGTGGTGATGGAGTAAAGGGAAGAAGGAATGAGTCCCGACAGAAACTGGAGTGGCAGACAGTGGTGTGCCTAGGACTAGCTTGGCTTGGCTAGCGAGGAGGGTGAGGGCCACACACAGTGATGCCCTGGACCCTGCTGCAGAGAGAGAAGTGCCATGTTGGTTGTCGTGTCCGTGCTGGGCTTGGAACAAGAGGAAGGAACCTTTAATGCTTCCTAGTGGGATCTGTCAATCCTTCATAAAGATAATGAAGATTTTTCTGAGAAGAGCATTTTTAGTAACTTCTGCTGGAAAGGTTTTGTTATTTAGGTATTCTCCTTACTCTGTAAGAGTCACATTAGTACGGGGAAAATGTGAAGTTCATAGGGTGTAGGATATAGTAATGAGTCTCAAAGGTTTCTGTCTTATATGGAAGAACTTAGAGTAAATTTGGTGATATAAAAGTTATAGTTATAAGTATATATCCTTTGATTTAACCAAAGGAAATAATTTGTGCTTTAAATATCATTGCTAATATTCTATAGAATAATGAGATTTTGTTTCTTACTCATTTTAGGCAGTCTTTGTGCCACTTAGTATAGTGTAGATTTGCCTCATTTTATGCAGTATTCTTTCTAGATTATGCATGAAAACAATTCATACACTTAAAATTTGCATTCCAAGGAAGTGGTTCTTCAAAAGAATTCCTCTTTGATTTGCTTGGATTTTTCTTTCATAACCACACAACCAGCTTTCTTTCCTTTCTTCCCTCCCTATTCTCCCCTTCTCCAGTTTATTTCATCTTGTTGTAAACTCATAAAAGTGTAATGTGTTAACAACTACAGGTGTCTGGAATGGTGGCACACACCTGTAATCCCACACTTGGGAGCCTAAGGCAGGAGGATTGCAGCAACTTCAAGGCCAGCCTGGGCTACATAGTGAGTTCAAAGCCAGCCTGAACTACATAAACGAGACCCTGTCTCAAAATATGTGTGTGTGTGTGTGTGTGTGTGTGTGTGTGTGTGTGTGTGTGTGTGTAGTCTCCATTGAAATAATTTAGCTGATAAAATTTTGATGACTTCTCATTTTTGCTATAGTTTTTCTCTCCAGCTGTATTCATCAATACCTTACATCAGTGATGGCTAACCTTTCAGAGACCGAGTGCCTAAATTGCAACCCAAACCCAGTTATTTATTGTAACCTGAATACTGAGGTTTTAGTTTAGAAAAAAACAGCTCATACATTAACATCTTTTGTCTTAAAAGAAAAACATAGTAACAGAGCTTTCAATTATGCAGCTTTTTATTGAAAGGTAAAAGTTTACATTTGCTGTACTTCTGCACAGTTAATATGACCTTTTGCTGCTGTATGCATGCTGATAACTTGTGAAACCTCAGCTCAGATTTTGTTAGTGTGAGAGCAGCACATGCAGCATTCAGATCATCTGTGAGTCTGGGTGACACAGCTCATGAGCAACAGAGAGGGCTCTGCATGCCCATGCGGCACATCTGCCATAGGTTCTCCCCCACTGTGTGAGACTGTATCATAAACACTTACATGCTATTAAATTCAAATAGTATCTTACATTTATTAAGTAAGCCCTTACAATGTTTGAGATAGCTTTCTGTTTCATACTCTTTTTTTTTTTTTGTCTGTAAATAAAGTTTTATTGAAAGACAGCCACAGTCGCTCATTTACTTGTCTGTGACTGTTTTTGTGTTACAGTGGCAGAGCTGAGCTGTTGGGACAGACAGAGACAAGGCTTAAAAAGACTTGACATATTTTCCATGTGGCTCTTTCAGAAAAAGTCTATTCCTTGTTTTACATGACTTTCTTCTTCAAGGTTTTTTTTTTTTTTTAATACCAAAAACGTGTATTGGTACATTGTATACATAATGATCACTCGTCATGGTTATTTTGTACCTGTACATGATATATCTTGGTTCCCCCCCTTCCTGTGTTTCATACTTTTCACAAGCATTCAAAGCTATGTATTGCTATTTTGCCAGTTTTACAAATTAAGAAACCAAAGAGGTTAATTAGATAACTCACCCAGGTCACATAGCTAAGATGTGGTATTCCAAAGATTCCAAACCACAGTTTACACCTGAGGGTGTACTTTCAGCCACAGAATTGTACATCTTTTTGTATTTTTTGGTTTAATCGTTGCACAGTAAATTATGTTATGAATCTTAAAGTTCTGTAAGGACGATCTCTGCTTAGATGTCACCTATCAGAGAGAACTGTAGGAAATCAGTCCCTTTGCTCCCATCTCTATTATACTTTATCTTAATCCTACCTTATTTTTGTTATATAGTAAATATTTTATTACTTTTCCCAGTAACCCTGCTTTCCTATAAGAACGTAAGAGTCAAAGATTTGATCTATTTTATTCATTGCTGTATTCCCTAATAGCTAGAACCATGCTTGGAACATAATAGGATTCAGTAGTATTTGCTGAATGACTGAATGACCTCTGCCCTCAGTTTAGCTTTGTGTAAATTCCGATTTTCTTAACCAGCCTGTGTTGGACAGACAGAATAGAATAACTCCATAGTTGCCATTCCTCTCTTAGATCATGGCCTGATGCTGCTGCCTTCTGAATATTGTGGGCTGATGGGCAACTCCAGTACACCCCATTCTTCTGCACCCAGCAGTGACATCGTGTGCCCACTAGAAGCCAGATTCTTATTTGCAAACCTATTTATGTCAGTTGTACTTGTTATTTTAATTGCCTACTTTATTATTTTTTTTTATTTTAAAACAAGAACATGTATTGGTACATTCTACATACAATGGTCACATTCATTACATTTATTCTGTACCTATACATGATGTATTTTGGTTCTCCCCCCTCTCCCCCGCCCCTCCCATCTGCTCCCTCCCTCCCTATTTACAGCAGGTTCATTCATCATTTTCCATATTTTCCCATTCCCCTCTTTCCCCTGTTGCCTTTCTGCTTTTCCCCTTCTTTCCTTCTGCTGGCAAAAAGACAGACCCGAGGATCAATGGAATAGATTGGAGGATGCAGAAA
>PVJO010002310.1:115822-147068 GCA_004026905.1 Hystrix cristata
TTTTTTTTTTTTTTTTTTTTTTTTTTTTTTTTTTTTTTTTTTTTTTTTTTTTTTTTTTTTTTTTTTTTTTTTTTTTTTTTTTTTTTTTTTTTTTTTTTTTTTTTTTTTTTTTTTTTTTTTTTTTTTTTTTTTTTTTTTTTTGTGGTGCCAGGGATCGAACTCAGGCCCTTGTGCTTACAAGGCAAGCACTCTAATCACTAAGCTAAATCCCCAGCCCCTATTTTTAGTTTTTGGGGAATCTCCACACTGATTTCCACAGTGGTTGTGCTAGTTTACATTCCCAACAACAATCTAATAGTGTTTCTTTTTCAATTTTGGGGGTACATCTTAAGACCTCTGGTGAGAGCAGCTAGAAGCAGCTGAGGGAAGCAAAGTCAGGGGTGGCAGGATGTAAGAAAGGAAGTCAGCCTGCACAGTGCAGGGAGGGAGGCATGCTGCTGCCAAAAGAGGGCATAGGAGGAAGAGTAAGGAGCCTGGGCCTGTCTACAAGGCAGGAAGAGCCTCCACTTGAGGGGCATTGCTTATGAGTCCTTGTGTAGGAACTAGGGGGGCCACCACAAGGGTGCCAGCTCTACCAGGCTAAATTTGGAACCCTTCAATTGGCGTTGTGCACTGCCTCTTCCCTGGGTTTTCTGTTATGGGTGAGCTATTGCAGCACAGACTTCACATTGGCTAACTCAAAAACAGAGACTGGGAGGAGCACCTTACAACACCTGTCGTTTCTACATGTTGTGAGACTGCCCTGAAACTGGAGGCACCAGCCCAGGCCCAGGGCCAGCAGATTGATTTAAGCTTACTGGGCTGTTGAAATACAATTCCTGTGTAAAAAGTTTGAGCCCAACGAGGTAGGCTGGTTTGTTACTTACACACTAACCTTTCCAATTTGCTGAATTTTTAAACGGGGGGGGGGGTGCTTTTTCATTAGGAATTATACAGGCACATATAGCACAACAATGTGTTAATTACTGTTGTCAAGTTTGTGATAGAAGTCGAAGTTCTTTCATTGTTGGCAAAATGATCAGATTTCATCAGCTCTTTACACTGTTTTCCTCCCTGTTTTCTGTTTTAGTTGCTGATATGTGTTCAAGATGAGTGGGATGGGAGAAAATACCTCTGACCCAGCCAGGGCAGAGACAAGAAAGCGCAAGGAATGTTCTGACCAGCTTGGACCCAGGTTAGAGAACTTGCTAAGAAAGTCAGTGTTGTCTGTTAAAACTTTATATATGCTTCTTTGTTATTTTAGCATTGATTTTACTCCTAATTCAAATATTGTATTTGGCTTTTCTTCTTAACAGTTAATCTTTTAAATATGCATTAACTTTCATTTTGAATATGCTAATCAACTACAGCTTTTGTTCTTTACAAAAAGAGGGAAGCTATATATTTCTGATGTCCCCTTCGTATTTGACTCTTAAAATCAGTTCATTCTAAAATCTTCATTTTTTCACTTTTTTTTCCTGTTAGATCACAGAATGTTGTAACAAGTAGGTCCTACAATGAAAAGATTTGTTATTAGGTTTATACTGGGTTCTTGTTTTAATTTTTTAGAATAATATGAAATGATAAATCCATTTCCTTTTGAGTTGAAAGTAAAAATTATGGCTCTTCAGGGAATAGAACAAATAATTTTAGAGCAAGCTTCATCTCATCTGTTTTGGGTTGAGTGTACATTGTCAGAACCTCCATGCAGGTTATTTGCCTATATCAAAATTACAAGTTCTTTGAACTAGCAGTTCTGCTTCTAGGACTCATCTGCTTCCAAACATGCAAAATTATGTCTTTTGTGGTTATGCATTACATTATTTGTAATTATAAAAGATTAGGAAAAAACCAAATGTTTGGAAGGAACTGTTCAAACAACCATGGCACATCTGGAACACAGTGCAGCTATGATAAAGGATGAAGAAACTGAATTAATATGAAAAAATCTCTTAAGAATATTGTGACAGCAGAAGGCCTGAGTTCGATCCCCACCCCACCCCCAAAAGAATATTGCGACAGAAAACAAAGCTTATAAAATGTTTTTGGATTATACTCTTACCTATCTGTATTTTTAAAGGGGGAGAGAAAAGCATCTACATTTGTATTGTATACGGTAACCAAGAAAAGAATGGTAGTCATTAGCCACTTGGGTGAGAATTAGGCAGAGGGAACAAAGATAAAAAAGAAACTTTTCAGTCTTTTGATGTTTTAAACCAAAGAAATGATTTCAAGAGTTAACTAAAAATAGCAGTGTAGCTCCAATGGCCAGTAAAAAGAATCAGACAGAGAGTAGTAGTAGGGAAGAGGGCTAGGGAAAGTCGTAAGAGAGAAAAAGGAGGGGAAATGGCAAAAAGCCAGTATTTTCTACTCCCTTACCCCCTTTGATTGCCAAGCAAAACAACAAGCCTGTGGTATCCATGCTGTACACATCTCAACCCCCAGCTGCTGCATGCCGCCCTTAAGTTCCCCGTACTTCCTGGTAAACCACAACCTTCTGGCTGTCAGGCTGCCTTTCATCCTCAGGACTGCTAGCTGGGAAGGCAATTTGATAAATGCAGACTATTCTGGGGGCAGGCTGTTCTCTTACATAATACTGTGTTGCTGCTGCCATGGTGGGTGCTTTCTCTGGATTCTTTGTAACCGAGCTCCTCTTTCTTACATGCTTGTTCATTTGTATGTAGTGGGGGGCTGGTGGAGGTGTGTTGAGGGTGGTGGGGGAAGATGTAGGTAGGAGTCAGAATGGGAACTGGATTCTTCAGACCTTTCAGGCACCCCCTCTCTCTTGCTGTATTTAATAAAGTCGGAACAAGGGGCAGAAAAACAAATCCTCTTTCCTTCTCTGCCAGTAACTCACTGGGTAATCTTGGACAAATCATGTAACTACTACAAAGATGGGGAAATCATGCTATATCTGAGGTTTATTACCTGATGAAAATAATACTAAAAAATGAATGCACAGAAGCCTATTACAGGTTCCCAAAATTTTAAAATTACTGTTCTATAAAAATAAAGCTGCTGTACGGAACAACTTGATTCTCTCCCTTATGGTATTGCTTTAAATGTCATTAAGCAGCTCTCCACTGCACTTAAGAAAATAGTTGTACAATGTTATTATCAGAAGGAACTTTTGAATTTGCTGTTTTGTCAAATTCAAATGGGAAGATTTTTGCCAATTTTGATATTTACCCCTTCCATTAACTTTTTAAAACTTTCAATGAACTTGGACGATGTGTTTATATTTTGTATATTGTTCAGCTTGGACAGTTAACAAATACCTTGGGTCAGTTTCACTTTTGGTTCTAGTTGTATTGTGGCTTTTCTCATTATCTAAAAAGGCTTCATGGTTTGGTTATTAACATTCTAAAGAAGTCTATGAAATTATAAAAATGTTTTCATTATTTTTTTACCAAAGAACATAAAACCAAAAATCATTGAAATTTACTTATACCTTTTATAACTAAATTAATTTCCTTTTCTTCTTTTACTAATCTTAAACAAATGTTTGAAGTTTTATAAATATCACCTCCCTTATCTTTATTTGACAATAAATTTGATGCCCACCTCTGTAAAACACTAAATAGCACAGAGGTCAGCAACGTCATCCAGATCCTTGTCGTGTTGAAGCTGTTAGTCCATTGGGAGAGAGCGAGCACGTTGAACAAATAATCATACAAGTAAGAAATTGATAATCATGAACTAGTATAAGGTTGATTTTTTTTTTTTAAACACGTGTAAATTTCAATACAAATTAGTCCACTATCCAGAGTACTTCTGTGTTTATGTAGGTAACTTTTGTTTGTTATGTTTGTATTAAAACTAGTTTAGTGTATTTATCTTTTTCATAATAGCTCTTTTTCAAATACATAAGAAAAACATTTTTTCTTTTTAGCCCCAAAAGGAGCACTGAGAAACGTAATCGTGAACAGGAAAATAAATACATAGAAGAACTTGCAGAGCTGATTTTTGCAAATTTTAATGATATAGACAACTTTAACTTCAAACCTGACAAATGTGCGATCTTAAAAGAAACTGTGAAGCAAATTCGTCAGATCAAAGAACAAGGTAAGAGGACTGAATTGATACCTGGGAGAATTAAGTTAGTTTCTGTTTTTCCTTGTATGAAATGTTCCCTCAGAGCCCCTTTAATCCGTTTCTTATGCTTAAATTATTGATGAGGAAATGATGTCACAGTGCAAAATGAATGCAAGTATCACTTGCAGTGGTTTATAAATAGGCCTTGTATAAAATTCTACCATTCCCTAAAGACAGAGGAGACTGAGGTGAGTCGGGGTGATCAGCATTTCATCTAGTAAACTCAATTAGGTGCCCACTGCTTCACCTGCCTACACTTGGAGTTCTCATAGCTTGTGCAGCAAGTGACTGTCATATTGTGAATGAGGGGCCAGTTTGAGATGTACCAGGAGTAAGGAAGTGAACCACCTCCTTTTTCAGGTAGTCAGCATATTTGATTAAGTTTGGGCCTCAACTGGCCATGCTGCTGGATTAGAATTTCATATCCTGAATGACAAGAGATTTGAAAGACTTTAATCTGTAGTAAAAATTCTTTTGTGAAGTCAAAACACAGAACATGACAGCTTTCTTCCTGTGGGTTTTTTTTTTTTCCCCGAGATCATTTTATAGTTCTCCTCTTTGATATTTTTGCCTAGAGGAAAAAAATTCAAAATAATGTTTTTGAAAACACATTTGATTTTGTGGTGCCAAAAATAAATCTTTATTAGGCATGTATGAACACTGTCTTGGTGCTCGGGGCTAGTGCATGCTCTGAAGTATCCATATGGTACTTTTCTTCAGAGCCAAGGAGATGATTATCTCTTACAATGTTTTTGAATGCATCCTCTTAGAGTTGATATTTTTAAATGTACATTTTATATAGATTCAAAAAAAGGCAGACTTTAGGAAAGTACTGTCTTTATAATTATGTGAGCCTCAAAGTGTGTTCCTATTGAACATAAAATCCTGTCTACCTAGCATTGTATTTTCATTGTACCTTTTCCGCTATTGGACTCAGTTCTGTATAGAAGAGTTTTAGAAGGCTCGGTATAGCCATCTATGCCTTGGCTACTTGGGAGGCTGAGACAGAAGACCCTGATTCAAAGTAAAAACTAAAAAGGGATAGGGGTATAGCTCAGTGCAAGAATTGGGTTCAATCCCCACTATTGCCAAAAATAAATAAATATAAATAAAGCCATTTTACAAATAGAGTTCTGTCTTTGAAGAATTTTTAAATACACGTACACAACACAGTTTCCAACATAAGCCTATCCTGAAAATCAGTCTTTATTTGCAGGTTCCTCTGTCGGAATTATCTTACCTTTAACACCCAATATCTAAGGGGCTTTTTCTCTCAATGCCTATCTCAGTTTCCATCTCTCTCTTTGTTTTCCTTTGGTGTTCATTAGTTACCAAAACTATTTTAATCTCAGCTTGGTACCTTCTTTATTTTTGTTGTCAGCGAATAGATAAAATAATATTCTTAGCATTCTTAGGAGAAATTGCCAGTGGAAGTTATTCAGTGCTGTGTAGTTTCGTGTTTCTGATTGCTGATATCATTGCAGTAGGGAAATCATTAATAATTTTCAGGTTTCTAAGAATTTTGAATTACTCAGTTTTGTGAACATTCCTTGTTAGGTAGTACTTTTATGTTTTAAAACAATCATGTATTTTTAACCACTATGAGGATCTTTCACAAGTAATTAAAGTTTTGCAAAACCTCAGTAATTCCCCCTTCAAACCATAAAACATGTTAAGATGCGTCATGCTGGGCCCGTGCCATGTTTCAACTCTGGTGTTAATCGTAAGGCTGCATACCACAACCACCCAAGAAGCAACAATAATAAACACCCTGTCACGGCGTATTCTTACAGTAATGCTCCTTGTAATTTGAAAAGCAGCATGTTTTGAAAAGAGAGGAAAAGTTAAATACCAAATGAAAAAATGAAAAGCACAAATATGCTTTTAACTTTTCAACTAATCTACTATTTTGAGACTATTCCTTGCTTAATAAGTTGCCTTTTCTTTTTTTTTTTAAGCAGAATCACATCAGACAGAAGCAAGGTATGTGTCCTAGTATCTCTGAGGAGCATTTTTTTTTCTTTTTTTTTTTGAGAGGAGTACTGGGGCTCGAACTCAGGGCCTTGCACTTGCTGAGCTAAATCCCCAGCCCCTCTTAGGAGCCTTTTGAATCTGAGAAGAAAATTACTTTTTCTCTCTGAGAGGTCTCCTCATATGGAATTGAGCAATAGCCACACCTGGGTTACTGCTGCTGAAGAAGTTACGAGCTGTGTCAACACACTCAGCAAGTACCTGTCACTGTAAATATTCAGTTGATGATCATTTTCTTTTCCACATTAAGCAGAATGGTGCCTTTTTTTCTTTACCTGTGCCATAATCTTCAGGCAGTGACCTCTTCCTTCAAATGGGAAACAAAAGAAAGAAGGTTTAAGGATAGTTATTGATTTGATATTCTTCCTCCAAGGTCATTTGAAGAAAGTAGTTTTTCTAAGGCTAGAGAACTTTGGTGGCCCACTCGGCCTCTCCACTAGCGGCTCTCTTTGGACCAGTTTGATTTCTTTCTGCAGCTGACAGCCAGCCAAGGCTCAAGGACAGGGCAGAAGGCAGGCGTAGACCTTTCCCTCTCACTCTGTGTCTCCCTCGCCTCCCCCACAACTCTTCCCCTACCAGTCACCATAAAGAAAACCCAACTATCATTTTTACACCATTATCCAAACTTCATTTGTATTTTAGTCACATTTGTCAGCCTCAATAAAATCATTTTGTGAGCGCAAGAGAACATGCCTCTTATGTGCTAAGCTGTATATCTGACCCATAGAAATTAAGCTGGGCTGCATGAGGTGCCATACTAAAGAATACTAGAGAGCCTCTGGGAAAGCAAGGCTCACCTTCCCAGAGCCCCTCCCATTTCAGAAGCTGCATGCTGCAGCCAAGCCTCATGGACTCTTTCCCTCAACTGTCCTGCTTCATGCGCTATTCCGCCACTCTCCATATACTTGATACTGTACATGAAAGAGAGTGGAAAGGATGTTTTAAAATAGCCTAAAGGACAGGAATTTGGAAGAGGAGTTACCACTGGCTGTTTAAATTAATAAGCATTCTCGTGTACCTAGCACTTTATGAGATGTCTGGTAGTAGATGGTGGCCTTTCAAGAGCATGCAGGCAGGAATGGACCTTGTAGAAACAGAGCAAGTACACACAAGAGTTTGATGCTACTAGTGGGATCACCATTAAATATGGAATTCCATTCATGTTGGTGGTTTTCTGTTGGCCCACACTCAAGTCCTTAGTTATTAACTAAGGTAGTAACTTAGTAATTAAGTCAGACCTTCTCTTGTGACTAAATTCTCTTCGAGAATTTTGAATACCAGCTGAGATTTCAGTAGCTCTTACTGTATGCTAGGCACTTTTACAATTTCTTAGATTTGGTAATCACTTAATACTTAAAACCTGCTGTCAAGGTTGGGACGCAGGTCAGTAGTAGTGTATTTGGTTAGCATACTTGAGGCCTTGGGGTTAATCCTTAGCACTACCAAAAAAAAAAACTAAGACATGCCAGGGAATAGTAAGTATATTATGTTCCCCTTTTACAAGTGGGGAACCCGATACATGGATACTTAGCTTGGCAAAGTCACATGCACTAAGTGACAGAAGAGCGTAGAATTCATGCACTCAGTCTTGGTTGAGAGTCTGTGCTTAAACTAACATAGCAGCAGCTTTTTGATATTTAATTATAATACTTCTTTAGGTCTGGTGCAATGGTGCTAAGTGTTTAAAACTATGTCTGCTATAACTTAAAAAACTGTAGTCTTAGATAGCAGGTATCCTTTTTTGCTAACTCAGGAGGCTAATACTGCTTCTGCTTCACAGAAGAATCATAAATAATATGAAAAATACTATTAATTTTGGATTACTATGTCCAGTTTCAGTCTTTTTTGATGGAAACTTATATAGAAAGTATATGGTGATTCGTATTCCCTCATAAAAATAAAATTGAAGTATAGAGTGACTGAAAAATTGGAGGCTGTTTTAAATATTAATACATTTTTACTGTCTTGTGTAAAGTAACCTCCTCTGTTACCCTAAAATTGCCACACTTATTTTTTCCCTAAGATAAATATAGTAAAATGAATATGGTTATTTGAAAACCATTTGCTATCCATTTGCTACTTCATTTAAATTCACTTTGGTGAATTGTATTTGAATATAGGATTTGTTTTACTAGTTAATACAGAATTTGTGTCAAACTTTTGTTGTTTTTCTAAAGCAGTTTTATTAATATCAATAGGAATAAAAGGTATATTGCAAAAATCTGGGTTAGTATCCAGCTAGATTAGGGGTAGGGTGGGGGCCTGGTTAGATCAGGCAACTTAAAGATCATTACAGTTTCTCACTAGAATTGTTAATTTTGGTATTCAGTGCTGACATGAGAATGTTAGGATCCTAGATGGCTTCATACGTGTGAATTTCCTGTAAGACTGAGGATATAGCATCAAAATATAAACAAGTTTGGGGAGTGACATGTGGGAGTCAGTAATAACAGCCAGTTATGAAATTATTAAGAATTGTTAATTATCTGGACTCAAATTATGCAGAAAGCAAAGCTAAGGAAAACCAAAGTTCATTCCCAATTATTTTACTGCATTTTATCCTTTTTTGTGCTCTAGAAGCTATTTTTGCCTTCTAGTATCTGATACATGATCGAAATACCATGTAGCAGTGCCTATTGTGTATATCTTCCTAAATCTGAGGTAGTAATATTGCACTATTAGATTGAATTCCATCATGTTGAGACTATTACCACCGTGGAAATTGTAAACACTACAACTCAGGGCTTGATTTATTGTTTTGCTGGCTGTCACTGTAGATCTAAGAAAGGAGAAAGAAAGTATTAATAAGTAATTCCTGGGTTGGGGATTTAGCTCAATGGTAGAGTACTTGCCCAGTAAGTAGAAGGCCCTGAGTTCGCTCCCCAGCACCCAAAAAACAAAACAAAACAAAAAACCAAAATATAAAATTCTAAAAATTTTTTAAAAATTCCTAACATTTTTAACATTAAGTAATTGTACATGCGTGCACAAAGACAATGTGATCTTTTTCAACAAAAAAAGTCACTCATGCATTGTCAGTTTAATTTACATATATATATATCACACACTTTCACTATTTTCTTTTTGTCTTATTAATTTAAATAGAAATTTCAATCAACATTCATTTGGAACCATGCTCTTTGTAATCATAGGTTGGCTACGATGTGAGAATTTGGCAGAAATCAACAGAAGCATTCTCTGAGTCAATTGGCTGTAATGGTGTATTTATAATAAAGAGAATTCTGTATTTTATTATCATTTGTAAATCATGTACTATATATCCTTTATACAAGTAAAATTTATAATAAACTTATGCTCCATCCCTTTCCCCAAGAACTAGTTTTTAAGCACTTGCCAGTGTATCATTGGTTGGACAGGTTGTATTGATAAGGGTAGGTAGCTATGTCAGCGCAGAAATTTACAAACTTAACAGTTATTTAAAAATTTAAGGAAATGGTAATGGAAACAACTGTTTGCTGTTAACTGTAGCACAAGCAAAATATATAACGTATTAAAATTATGCTTTTCCTTTCTGTTCTTTCTTCCCCCATGTTAAATACATGAAGTTGTTAGGGTGAAAATTCAGTTACTCAAAACTCTAGAGTAGTCATAAACTCATAGCTGTCACCAAACAAAGTAAACAGAAGGACTCTGATGTTAGATCCCTTCCAGCAGCAGGATATCTGTAAATCAGGCTTTGGGGGGTGAGGCTTCTAGTTATTGCTTTTGTTCCATGTGATGAAACCTTAGGGTGATGGACGAGTTATCAGCTGGAAGAAAGGTTAGCAAGCGTGACATCTCTTTGGCATGCCCTTGTAGATGCCATCATACCGAAGGACAGGGCCCCTGTTGTTTGGGATTGCCTGTTGGATACATATGGCATTACTTGGAGATTGAATAGGACACTGATAATGACATGTACATTGCAACTTTATTAAACAAAAGTCCCTTAACAACTACATGTACTTTAAGTTCAATTGCCAGCTTGTTTATTGTCCTACCTACTTCTGAAGGGTCAGATGATAATTAACTGGCCAAAGTCAGTCGGATGTAAACTTGCACCAGTATAGCAGACTGTAGAGTATACCTAAATCCAGTTGGTAAAGGAGAATGAAACAATCAATAGAGTGAACAGTAAGAGCAAGAATTATAAAATTAGATGAACCAAATAGTCTCTTCACCAGACCATGTACAAGTTTGTTAACGTCTCTGGGCCTTTAATCTTTAATTCTGTATCTTTTAAAGGGAATAATAATACCCACTTGTCATTAACTTTTGTTTTTTGAGACAGGGTGTCGCTGTGTAGTTCAGGCTGGCCTTGAACTCACTGTGTAGCCCAGGCTAGCCTCGAACTTGTGGTGATCCTCCGTCTCACCCTCAGTGCTGGAATTACAGGAGTGTGCTACTACACCTGGCTTGGTAATGCCCACCTGTAAAGGGCTTTACCTAGTGTTTAGCACACTGGAAGATTTAATTAACAGTAGCTTTGTTACTTTTATTATTTCTGACATCAGTACTTCTGGATAGCTACTAAATCTAAATTTTCTTCCTAAGAATTCAATATTGATATGGAAATTAATAATTTGGGGATATTTTTTGTGTTATAGTTCAAGCCTTACTATTCTTATAATATTCTTTTTATTTAATAAAGAATAACTAAATAGAAACTATCAAAACTATTCAGTCAGAGATAAAAATTAGAAAATTACGGGGGTTGGGGATTTAGCTCAGTGGCAGAGCGCTTGCCTAGCAGGTGCAAAGCCCTGAATTCGATCCCCAGAACCACAAAAAAAACAAGAAAGAAATGAGAAAACTACGACTTGATATAACTACTTCCGAACCCTTCCCCTAGCTGTGGTGCTGCAGCTGGGTCTTGTTAGCGTCCTGCTTGTCCATGTTATCTGAGTTACATTTGTAGGAATTTTGCTTTAAGGAGAACTAGAAAGGGTAGGAGTCTTGCCAGTGTTCACTCCATCCTTACTTATTTCAACACAGGAAGGAATCTGGCCCTGGCTTATTCTTAAAGACCTGAAACCTTATTTTTCCACTGGACTATTCTTTTTTTTTCTAATTTACCAAGAACATGTATTTGTACATTCTATACATAATGATCACATTCATCATAGCTATTTTGTACCTGTGCATGATATATCTTGTTTCCCCCGCTCTTCCTCACCTCTCCCTTCCACTCCCCCTCCCCTCCCCTCCTTATTTACAACAGCTTTATTTACATTTTGCTATTTCCCCCCCTTTTCCTTTCTTTTCTTTTTCCCCTTCCTTCTTTCCCCCTCCTCCCTCTCTAGTTTTCCTCCCTTTTGAATATTATCTTTCTTTTACATAATATCTATTATACCTTTTTGTCCAGTTATGGTATCTCATATCAGAGAAACAATTTGATACATACTCATGTGTGCCTGACTTATTTCACTTGAGAGTATGTTCTCAAGGTGCATCCATTTACCTATAAATGTCTCAAGTTTTATCCTTTTTATGGCAGAGTAGTACTACATTGTATAGAAAAACTACATCTTCTTCAGCCGTTCATTGGTTGCTGGGCATTTCGGTTGTTTCCAAGACTTAGCTGTTACAAATTGTGTTGCTATAACACAGTCGTGCACATATTGCTGTGGTATGATGTTTTTAATTCTTCTGGGAAGATACCAAGACGAGGAGTACCTGGGTCAAATGGAACCTCAAGTCGTAATTTTTTTTATTTATTTATTTTTTTTGGTGCCAGGGTTCGAACTCAGGTCCTTGTTCTTGCAAGGCAAGCGTTCTAACCACTGTGCTAAATCCCCAGCCCCTAGTCGTAATTCTTTGAGAAGTCTCCACACTGATTTCCACTGTGGTTTCATCAGCCTATGCTCTCACCAACAGTGGAGGAGGGTTCCTTTTTCCCCACAGCCCCACCAGCATTTGTTATTCGTTGATTTCTTGGTAATAACTGTTCTTTCTGGGATGAGATGGAATCCTAGTGTTGTTTTAATTTACATCTCTTGAATGACCAGTGATGTTGAACACTTTTTCATATATTTATTTACCATTTTTATTTCTTCATCTGAGAAATGTTTACTCATTTCAGATGCCCATTTTTGGACTGGGTCTTTAAATTTGTGGGGGTCTGATTTTTTTTTTTCTTTTTTGAGTTCTTTATATATTCTAGATGTTAGATCTTTGTCTGGGGAACAGCTAGCAAATTTTTTCCCACTCTGGGTTTTTGTCCCACTCTGTTGGTGATTTCTTTTGCTGTGCAAAAGCTTTTTAATAGAATGTGATCCTAAGTACTGATTCTTTGCATTATTTCCCATGCCGTCTGAGTTTTGCTCATAAATTTTTTCCCTACACCTATGTCTTCAAGAGTTCTTCCTGTTCTATCTTCCAGCAGATTTAGTGTTTCAGTTTTAATGTTTAGATCTCTAATCACTTTGATTTTAGTTTAGTACATAGTGAGAGACATGTATCTAGTTTTAGTTTTCGGCATGTAGCAGGCCAGTTTTTCCAGCACCATTTGTTAAAGAGGCTATCTTTCTTCCAGTGAGGATGTTTGGCTCCTTTGTCAAAAATGAGGTATTTGAGTGTGTTTGGAGTTGTTTCTGCATCTTCTAGCCTGTTCCATTGATCCTTGGGTCTGTCTTTTTGCCGGTACCATGCTGTTTTTATCATGGTAGCTTTATAGTATAAATTCAAGTCAGTGATTGTGATGCCCCCTGCTTTGCCCCTGTTGCCCAGGGGTTTTTGCTACTCTTGGTCTCTTTTGATTCCAGATAAATTTTACGATTTCTTTTTCTAATTCTGTGAAGTATGTTATTGGTATTTTGATTGAAGTTGCATTAAATCTGTATATGAACTATTTTTTTTTATATTTTCCTGTAGATTAATTGCTCACATTATTAATGAGATCCTTACAATTACTGAGCAGAGGTCAAATTGCTGTTCTCATTTCCTCCTGGGAACCCCCTTATTATTTTACTTCTTAAAAGTACATGGAAGGTGACTTTTTATGTGTTTTGTTCTGGGGGTGTTTGTTGTCTTTTTGGTTTAATAGACTTCAAATGAAGATTTAAATAATGTGCTTTAGTACTTTAGGATTTCTGATGAGCTATCACTTCAAAATCTTTCATATGCTAAGAGAAGGTAGACATCCTCTGTTTTCTTGATTGCCTTGGGCTGATATGAAAAGAAATTAATCGATGGGCATGGTGGCACACAACTCTAATCCCAGCACTCTGGGAGGTTGAGGTAGGAGGATTCCAAGTTCCAGCCCAGCCTGGCAATTTAGCAACTTAGTGAGACCCTATCTTGAAATAAAAAAAGGTCTGGGATGTAGCTCAGTGCAAAGGCCCTGGACTCAATCCTAGTACTACCCCAAAATAATGAATTCTGATGCCCCACTACATGTATTGATTTTATCCAAGAGCAAACATTTATTTAATAAAAATTTTATTGAGTAAATACTATAAGATATGTTGCTGAGGATTTAGCTCAGTGGTTAGAGAGTTTGCCTTGTAAGCACAAGGCCCTGGGTTCGATCCCCAGCACCCCAAAAAACCAAACTATAAGATATGTTGCTCACTGGGAAATCCAAGTATCTTTTAAGTACGTGATTCTTTTCCTTAGAGCTTTGATTCATTTGAGAGGAAATTGTATCCTGAACATTTACTAGCCATAGGATGTCAAAGACAGAAGAACTGAGTATGATTAAAGAAACTGTTGCCAACGTTTAGGGAAACAATAAATCTAAACTGGACCTTTCTGTAAAATTAAGATTTTAATAAATAAAGTAGGAGCTAAGGGTAAGGAGAGACATTCTAAACGGGTGAGGGGACCCTGAGAGAGTCTGAGAGGGGCGCCTGTGCTGGGTCAGGCTGGATGGCCGCAGAGGAAGACATATCGAAGCACTCGGGTCTGAGGCTGAAAGGGCAGCTCAGAGCCAAGTAGAACATACACAGCAGCGTTGAAATGTAGAGAAGATGGCATGAAACAGGAGGCCTCTAAACTGCCTTCAGCAGGTTGGCTTATGTCACCTGTCATGGTCTGGACTCTAGAAAGATCCTTTACTAGGAATTGGAAATGTTTGGAGTTGTTTGTTTGTTTTTAATGATACTGATTCTTTAGGGTGGGGGATATATATAACTAACAAAACAAAATGAAGTTAAATGCCAAAGAGCTACAAAATGTGCCATTCATCTATGAGAAGAAATAATAAATGTCATTTTATAAATAACCTTTCTTTCATTTTTATAACTGGTTATGGAGACTTAAAAGGAGCAGGAGGAAATGGAGGTTTGGAAATCACAAAGACCAAAAGGTAGCAAGAGAGATCAATACAGACAGACCAAAAGAGATCTAGACAGAGACAAAAGGATGACAGACATACTCAGAGGCACCCATGTGCAAATTCAGACACAAAGAGAAAGACATTTTTAATGTGAAATCTTATTTTCTAGTCTCTTGACATTATCACTAAAGACGTAACATGAAAGTTATATGTGACATGATGGGCACACATATTAGCCCTCACCTCTGTCTTAGTGTCCTCATGTCCCATGGCTGCTCAGCCTTCCTCTGTGCCTATCAAAGGATCTGCATCAGTACACCATCTGCTCCTGCCTCTCCTGTTGCTAGGGCTTAGCAGTGATCCTATCCCTTGGCCACTTTGCCCAAGGGAGTGATAGTGGAGCATTCCTCTAGAAGAATCAGCTAAAGATGTTCTCTAGTAGCCCTCTTGAAGGAGCCACGTTGACCATTCAGCTGCAGTCTTAATACTGCCAGTAGTACCTCAGGCAAGACCCACTGTAATCTGTCTCCAGCCCTCCTCTGTTCTTGCACTTGCTCCCCCATAACATCTAGGGGCCTAGGTCTCCGCACATGGCTGTTTCCTGCCCTGGGCCTCCACCCCCAGTGCCTCTTTTCCCTCTCAGCTGGTTGGCAGCTACTCACCTGCAGTAAGCCATTAGGATGGAATGTTAGAGCTATTTTAGGATCAAAGGACATGACAGAGAATCAAGCAGCAGAGGGACACTTCACCAAGACCCCAGCCTGGCCAGTTTGGCCTACTGTTCTAGTCTTACGTTCTGTTTCATGAGTATCAGTACTCTTAAGTTCCTCACCTTGAACCACTTACTGCAGCAAACACACAAATACATAGTTAAGTGGGTTTATTTTGTTTTGGGTGCTGGGGATTGAATTCAGGGCCTCGCACTTGCTAGGCAAGCACTCTAGCACTGAGCTAAATCCCCAAGCCTGGCGTTTTTGTTTGTGTCCTGATTCATCCTGTTCCTTGCCTGGAATGCCTATTTCCCATTTCTTCCTACTCCCATCTCAATCCTATTCATTCTTCACGGTGCCTCTCAAATACTGCTTTCTTCACGAAGCACTTCTCAACTACCCAAGCAATATGAACTCATTTTCTTTTACTCTCCATGTCATTTCTTGTGCTAATCTTCTTCAGATTTTGTGTACGTCTCTTTTATTCCCTGATTGATTGATGAATTTATTAATGGCAGAGATTGTGTAGCAATTCTGAGCACAGTGTTTGTTCTTGGTTTATGTAAAATATATTTGTGAAATTTTTTGAGGCTTAGTCTTGCAGGGTGGATTTTTTTTTGTTTTGTGTTGTGGTTTGGGCTTGGTTTTTTTTTGTTTTGTGTTTTGGTTTGGACTTGGTTTATTTTGTTTTCTTTTTGAAACAGAGTCTTGCTATGTAGTCCAGGCTGGCCTCGAATTCACAGTGCTCCTGCCTCTGCCTCCTGAGTGCTGGGATTACAGGTGTGTACCACCACACCCAGCTACATGGTGGTTTTATATCAGGAAAATATACCCCAAATTTAAGAATTTGAAATGTGTATGCTAATTGACTGAGCAAATTCCCTTCCTTATACAAGGATTTCCAATTACAGATATTATTTATAGTATTTTAGTTTGCCTCCTTAAAGTGCACTCGTGCCTTAAAGAAAAGGCAGGTGATGAACTGGCAACATTCTCAGACCCTGATAAGCTGATCTCTGGAGCCCTCCAGATGAGGAATGCCAGCCTTGTCAACTAGAGTATATTTTGAAATCCCAGGTAGAGAAATATTTTATAATTTTTGTAATTAAGTCTGTTGTTATCTTAGATTAATATGGACTGTTCTCCCTAATGGTATGTATTTTGTATTAGACTATAGTATATGACATAGAAAGTACATTCACACTTTAAATTAGTGCTCTGTAGATACTGGATATGTTAACTTTGAAACAACTCATATCTAAGATTTTTCCAGGAATGTTAAATTTCTGCGATCTAAGTTTATATCTGATTCACTGTTTAGTTTGAAGAATAATGCTATTTTTGAGAAATTAACCAAATATGTGGGGTGTGATAGTGAGAAGAGAGTAAAGAGTTTCCAACTGCATTATAATTGGTTCAGTATGTATTATTTACTCAATATTAGTATCAGAAATGGCTACATCACATCAGGTCTAAATATAGTAATTTAAGCATAGGAATAAGTAAAGAGATGAGAGCCCAAATACCACTGTTTAGTTATTCTTTTTATTATCGTTCACTGATTGGTTCAATCCCCAGGACCATCAAAAAAAAGTTTGTCTTATAACATGTATTAAAGATTCTAGAGACCAGTTAACCTGAAAATTGATTTTAATTTGATTTTTTTTATTGTGGTAAATGTACATAATTTAAAATTTACCATTTATAAGTGTGCAGTTCAGTGGCATTAAATACATTTATATTGTTGTACAGCTATCACTAATAATCTATGAATTTACAATTCTAGGTACCTTATACAAGTGGAATAATACATTATGTATCTTTCTGTGACAGACTGTGGCTTATTTCACTTAACATATAGTATAGTCCTCCATTTCAATACACGTTGTAGCAATTGTGTCAACTGTGTCACCCTCCTAAGTGTAGGAAGTGTAAGTCAGAATTACACATATATATTGTCAGTCAGAACTCACAGAGAAATTAGGAAAACAATACTATTCACAGTAGCATTAAAAAAATTAAATAGGAATTAACCTAATGAAAGACCTCTATACCGAAAACTACCATACTGTGAAAAAAAGAGATCAAAGAGGACCTCAGAAAATGGAATGTTATCCCATTCCTGGGTAGACCATACCAATGTAGTGAAAAAGGCTGTACTCTCAAAACTGATACACAGATTTAATGCAATCCCAATCAGAATACTGGGTGGGGATTTAGCTCAGTGGTTAGAGTGCTTGCCTAGCAAGCGCAAGGTCCTAAGAGCGATCCTTGGCACCAAAAAAAAAAAATACTCTAACCAGAATACCAACATTGCTCACAGAACAACGGAAGGCAGTCCTAAAATTTATATAGAAACAGAAGAGACTCAGAATAGCAAAAGCAATCCTGAGCAACAAGAGCAAAGCAGGAGGCATCACAATCCTGACTTGAAGTTATATTACAAAGTTATAGTGATTAAAAACAGCATAGTACCGGCGCAAAAACAGACATAAGGATCAGTGGAATGGAACAAAGGATACAGAAACAACCCCAGGCATGTTGATCTATTTGATTTTGGACAAAGGAGCCAAAAATACAAGGAAAGATAACCTTTTTAATAAATGGTGCTGGGAAAATTAGCCATCTACATGCCAGAAGCTTGAATCTAAACTATTGTCTCTCAACATGTACTAGCCCTAAATCAAAATGGATTAGATTTCTAAATGTTAAAACAGAAACAATCTGCTGGAAGATAAAATAAGTAAAACTCTTGAAGACATAAGCATCAGAAAGGACTTTCTGAACAGAACTCTAACTGCACAAGAAATAACATTAAAAATTGACAAACAGAACCGTATCATTAAAAAGCTTCTGTACCACAAGGGAAACAATAAACGGAGTGGAGAAACAACCTACAGAATGAGAAAAAAGTTTTGCTAGCTATTCCTCAGTCATAGGGCTAATATGTAGAATATATAAAGAATGCAATAAAGGACCCAGTCAAAAAATGGGCAACTGAAATGAATAGACATTTCTCAGAAGTACAAATAAATATATGAAAAGATGTTCAATATTGCTGGCCATTACAGACAGGCAAATTAAAACAACACTGAGATTCCATCTTGCTCCGGAAAAAATGACTATCGTGAAGAAGTGAAATAATATACACTGACGAGGCTGCAGGGGAAAAGGAACCCTTCTACACTGTTGCTGCGAATGTAAAATAGTGCAACTACTATGGAACTTGGTATGGCAGTTCCTCAAAAAACTAAAACTAGAAATTTTATTCAACTCAGCTATTCTCCTTCTACATGTGTCAAAGACATCATATTACATTGGTATATGTATACTCATGTTCACAGCAGCACAATTCTTAATAGATAAATCTTAGAAGTGTCCTATATATCATTCAGCAGATGAATGGATAAATAAAATGTGGCGTTCATGCACACTGAAGTACCACTCTGCCATAAAGGACAAACTTCAATCGTTTGTAGGCAAACAGATGCACCTTAAACCATAATGTTAAGTGAAATAAACCAGACACACAAGCTTAAATTGCACATGGTTTCACTTATATGAGAAACCTAAAATATAAATAAAGAACAAAATGAAAGATAGATAATTGAAGGGAGGGAAAGGATTTTTTTCAAATGGGAAGGGGATCATAAGATAGAGAAAAGGGAGGGAAAATGGGTGAGAAAAGAGCAAGATACATTACGTATGTGTACCAATTCCCCAGATGGAATATAATTGTTACATAATGCAGACATACTAATAAAAGCTGAGAAAAACAATGAGTGAGTTCCTCCTTTGGGCTCAGTACCAGGGTGCAGCAGCACATGGGTGGTTTGGCTGCCTCCATCCAGCGCTTGGCGTCTAGCAGTTGGGAAGATGGTCCGTAGAGCTGTGAATCACAGGACAAATCCATTCCTAGAGTCAGGCAGGGCTGCCATCCTGCCTAGGGTCTGTAGAAGGTGCCGTCTGGCCTCTCACCTAGAAAGGAGGATGTCAGTTACGGTCTATAACATTGAGCTCCAGTAATACCTAGGGTATGTACAAATGGTGGTACAGGCATGCGATTTGTAAATACACATTTTTATGCATTATATAGACATGTATATCAGGAAGACTGATAGACGAAGTTCTAGAAATTATTTCTTCTAGAGAATTCTTAGCAGGCCCTCAGTGGTTGTGATTAGTCTCAGAGCTAACGAGGCATGGGTAAGGAGTTGTCTGAATGTGGTGTAGCCTGAGAACAAGAGAAATCTGAGGCTCCAGTGCCCGTGATGGTTTCCATTTCGCTCTGCTCTTCCGTCTTTCTTCCTGCCTATTTCCATGGTCCTTACCAAATGAAGTCACATTCCTGTTAACTTTCCAGTGCCTTAAATCTGCCCTGTGTGCCCCTGTTCATCCAGCTCCATCCAGCTTTCCAGCTACCTTGTTAGACTAGGGTACCCCGTAGGCACCTTATTTTATCATTTTATCTCAGGCTGAGCCCATTTTCCCCTCTGTCTCCTAAAGAAAACAGCTTGTCCTTTTTATGCGCACAACCTCATTGCCTGTCACCACCTGTTTTCTGCTCACCTGGCTCAGAAACCTGCTTTCTCACCCACCTTCTCTTTTACTTCTTCGGCAGCCAGCTAGCCAGTCAGCTCTGTTACTTCGGCACCATAATCTGTGATTATCTGGGACCTTTTCTTCCACATTTTTATTTAGCACTCTTAATTCCAGACATTGTTTCTTCTCCTATCTCTTCTTCTCTGATTTATAATACCTCCCCACTGCTACCAACATTAACTTCCTTAAAATATGTTATACTGTATATGTAATTCCTGTTCTCACAACTTCCAGCGAGTCCACCTGCCTGTAGAATAAAGTAAAATGCATTCAAAGCCCTTGACCGTCTGATGCCAGCATACTTTGGGAGTGTCTCTTGCTCCTGGCTCTCTAGTCATCTTCTAAGCACTTCTCAAGCTTTAATGATTCTTAATCTATTGCTGCATGGCTTATAGCCATTGTTAGATAAAATTATATTTCACTTTGGTTTGTAATCTAAACTGAAAAACACCAGCAGTAAAGACTCCCTACTGCCATTTCATTCACCTCTCTGATGGAGGAACCATGCGTTAGTTTTTAGGTTTTTGGGGTTTGTTTTTTGTTTTTTGGGGTCTTTTTGTTTGTTTGTTTGGTTTTGGTGTTTTGAGACAGGGTCTTGCAGTATGTTTTATGCTGCCCTTGAACTTGCAGCAATCCTCCTGCCTCAGCCTCCCGAGTGCTGGAATTATAGGTGTGCGCCACTATGCCCGGTAGCCTAGTAATTTTTATCTTTTTCACTAATGACTTACACATAGGAGATAATTAGTGTTTATATAAAATGGTCCTCCCAAAAAATAGGGTTTAGAAAAGACATGAAAGCAACAAATTTAAGGTTTTCTTCCTTTCAAAGCTTGAAGAAAATATGAGTAGAATTATGGTGGTATTAAGGGGGGACAGCTTTTAAGCACTACCATTAACTACTGTGTCAGTTTAAAATAAATTCCAGTGGTGGTATCTGGAAATGACGAGAGATGATTCCATAATTATCTTCTCTAAACATGGCAATTTCTCATTAATTCACACTTAAGTTCAACACCCATTTACCAGATGCCTTCTATATGTCATATACTGTGATAAGGCCTCAGGGACAGGAAGAGAAGAAAACACTGTCCTTCTCATCTAAGGGCTCTTAGTCTACTGAAGGCCATAAACTGAAAAAATTACTAAAACTGAAAATCACTACTCCTCGGCATATGTAAATCCTTCTCCAGATTTGGATCCCCCTAGCAGGAGACCAGTGGTTGTCCAGCTTGGCTGTACCTGTTTTTAAGAAGCAGTGAAGTTAATATGTGAGCCTAGGAAAAAGAAGAAATATAGCAAATCCATAAGTACATAATGGATAGATAGGTAGCAAGTTGGGATAACAGAAAGCAGGAAATAAAATATTTTTTCCCTTACCAAGAAAAGTATTGTAGTCTATCAGATGGGTAATATTTAAATGAATGCTGATGGCAATAATTAGAATTTTTTTGTATCCAAGACTACTATAATTTTTAAACAATATTAAAATAATATATAGCCGTTGATACATACTGTTGTCTGCCACCTTCTCATCCCTTTGAGAAACCTGTGTTCTCCGCTCGGTTCAGGTGTTTATTACCTCTGATTGCAAGACTTCTTCAGGCTTCCTATTATTCCCTGTATTTTGTTCATAAGGAAACTGACATACAGGAACAATAGGAAGGTTGAAGCTATCAAACTAGTAAGGAAGCGACAAACTAGAGTTCAAACTGCCACCTGTCGGTAATTTTGAAGCCTGTGATCTCTCTACTGTGTTCCATCACATGTCTCTGAGAACCACGGTCATGTCCTTTTTTTATTAGGAGAGAAAATGTTTTCTACAGAGAAATTCCAAAAGTGACACTCTCACAACCAAGATTTGCAGTAGTTACTGCTTTGTCATTAGAGGTAATTTAAACAGTATTAGTGAGAAGAAATTTTGATGTTGATTTTGAGTTACATGTGGTTTCATAAAGTATTGACAGTCTTAGCACACAGTCAAGCGCCATGGGGCCCCGCGGGCTGAGGAAGCACCGCAGCAGATGGCGCCTGAGATGCTGCGGCCTATAACCAGCTTCCTGTCCATGCTGCACATAGGTGTGTTTCTAACCAGGCACCGGTGACCCTGATGAGTATCTATCAAAGGGAAAAGAAAAAGGGAGAGGTTAGTGTCCTTTCCCTCCATATGTTAAGGCGCTGCTCAGCAAAGTTGGACGCTTCACCTTCTGAATTCTGTTGCTCTGTATTCAGAGCATCCATGTTTTCCTGTGATCTGAAGGGACATAAAATAAGGGGTACAGTAATGTCTGCTCTAATGCTCGTCCCTTTTGGCAAGGCGTCTCCCAGGTGGCTGTGGTTGGTCACAGCATAGAACACAGCAAGAGGTGAGTGCAGCATGTTTGGGGTGGACAATAACATGGTGAGCTGGCTCCTAGGAAGAGAGTCACAGGCTGTGTAGGATGAGATGGGTGGGGCATCTGTAGCCACCAGTGCTCATCAGATAAAATGGCAATTTTATATGACCATTTCTATTAAAGGGACATGAAAGTATCAGGATCTCTAGTCTAATATATTCTGCTTGCATAGATAACGTATCAGACATTAAATCAAATTAATATTACAAACCAAACTAAGGCGAGTGACATAAAAAATGAATGAGTGAAGAATGTACATTGTACACTTTCAGAGGCAGGAATGAAGCTAATAATGAAGCTGATGCCTCAGGACCCCTTTACTTGCATGGACCTCTGTGGTGTTGTAGGTTGTCGAATGTTCTAGAAATGGAAGCCACATTTCAACCAGGAAGCATTTTATAAGCATTTCAGATAACATCTAAAGAGGTCTCTGAAGAAGAAGGTTTACTTTTCAGCATTCTAGGGTTTTAATTTCTGTTCTCTGTATTTGCTTTTGTTTTACTAAGAAAGTTGCCTCCTTAATTGTGTAAGTTTCAGACCCTACAAAAATGCAGATGCGTCTTAATCCTGTGGCCAAAGTCTGTGTACTAGCAGAGTCTGCAAGCTACCCTCTGTTGAGAGCTAGACTGTTGGCCAGCTACCACAGTGGAGATGCAAGCCCGCTTATGTGGAGGGTGTTCCTGCGCCAGCAGTGTGTGCTGTGCACACACACACTGCTTCCCTTTGTCACATAGTCCCCTTGTGGAGTAAGTTTAGTTGATTTCTCCGTTTTAATGACAAAGGACCAAGGGTTTAGGGTTAAACTCTAGATGTGTCGAGAGACACACAGCTGAGAGAGAGGGACTCTGAATTCAGATCCAGATCTCTGCACAGCACAGTGCCAGTGTCTTCTGGTGGGGGAGGACAGAATAGAACCGTCACTCACCTCTTTACTCACGGTTTTGTCTGCCATTTGGGAGATGCTATTGTGAGTGAATTGGGTACACACAGCATCAGCTGCTATTTGAAATATATCAAGCTGCTATGCTTTAGTTACTGGGAAAAATATTTTTTGCAGATCCTGTTTCAGAAGATGACGTACACTCGCAAGGCAGGTCAGTTTTTCCTGTTGGGAAGAAAATCCAAGAAAATAAAAAGTTGCTGTTGAGGCCAAAAATGACTTCTTGAATTAAGCCAAAAAATTGGATACCAAGCTTCTTTTAGAGCATTCGTTTTGTACTCTGCTATGTTCAGATGAAGAATTTTTCTGTCAAAGTGAATGTTCTGTTGTCTCATTGTTTTGTCTGTCCATCTTGTTTGTGCAGTGTAACCTCTATATACATAACAGATCTGGCCTTGTTAAGAAGGAATGCACTCCCATTTCAGGAAATATATTGGGGCCAGAACAGACTTTACTGACAATCATTCTGACCACCCCCATATTCACGGCGTTAGTGACCAAAAACAAAGGAATGAATCTGAGGACCAAGAGTACTTAGTTATATACAAGACCATATAGGAGTTGGGGATTTAGCTCACTGGTAGAGCACTTGCCTAGCAAGCAAATGCAAGGCCCTGAGTTTGATCCCCAGCACCCTGACCCCCCTCAAAAAAAAAAAGACCATACAGATTGTGTTTCAGCTTGTGTTTCTGAAAAGATGTAAAACTTAAACTATCCACCTAGAAAACTGGACTTATGGGATTTAAAATATTTAAAATTAAAATTTTAGATATTCATACCTGTTAGAAATGGTGGGGCTGGCATTTAGCTGAAGTGTTAGTGCACTTTACTGGCAACTACAAGGCCCTGAGTTCGATCCCCAGTACCAGCCCAAAAAAAGGAAAGGTACCTTTACTTATGTTTGTCCTTTTTGTCACGTTCTACAAAAAAAAAAAAAAAAAAAAACCCAATTCAACATGGTCATATAAAAAATATATAATGATTACATGGGAGAGAAAAGCTGTTCAATTAAAGTGAACTTGGATTTTCCATTATTAGAATTTTGATCACCTACAATAGGCGTAGAGCCCTGTTGGGCCTGGGCATTTGAGAAATATGACATGTTGTATTATGGGAGAAAGTATGGGGCACTGTTTTTCATTGATACTTGTTTTGTGTTTTAGACAGGGTCTCATTACATAGTCCAGCCTGGTCTTGAACTGACTGTGGAGCCCAGGCTGGCCTCGAGCTCGAAGTAGTCCTCCTGCCTCAGCCTCCCGAGTGCTGAGATTACAGGCACCTGGCACCATTTTTTTATTGATCTCAAGAAGAGCTCTGTTACCATAAAAGGCGTAACCCACTGACCCAATGTTTATTATAGGCTGAAGGGTACTGTTGGCTAATCCATCAACACATCCATATAATTTCTGGGAAGACCTATTCTGACTTTTCCAGAGGAGCGTGGAGTAAGGTTTATTTTTACTTTTTGCCTTAGTACAGGTCCTGGCTCCCTCCCTACAGCTGTCCTCATGCTTTGCAGCACCAGTCAAGACTCTCCGAACAAGAGCAATGTTCCAGAAGGGAAAGCCCAGGGATGTGGGACTGGACCATTCCTTAATATTGCTGGAATTTTCTTCTCTGGTCGACTGCAACACAAAATTCAGGGGTTTTTGGGCTGGAGCCAGTGCTGGGGATCCAACTCTGGACCTTACACTTGTTAGGCAAGTGTTCTACCACTGGGCTAAATCGCCAGCCCCAAAATTCAGGTTTTTATGTGCGCTTGTCCTAAAGCAAACACTTTTTTGATAATATCTAAAGACTGTTACAACTAGTAACAAGTAAACTAAAATATAACCAGTAAGAAAAATAGCAAAAGAAAAGTCACAAATTTTCAGGAAGTCTTAAAAACTTGAAATTATTGTCCATATATTCTTTGAAATACTCTAAGCGAAACTGGACTTAAATCTTTGTGTCTACTCCTATGTCATCTTCAGTCTTTAGAAGCTCCTTAGTTATCACTTTCACTCTTATGGGAGATATTGTTGGTGTCCTTCACGTCTGTAATGACTTAACTCACTTGTGCATGTGTCTTCCTCCCCCACATCTTCTTTTCCTTTCCTTAGGTTCTAGTGAAAAGGCAGAGACCGCATAGTAAATGGTGGGTCTTAGATTTACATGAAGAATTAAAATAAGACTCATGTGTTTTCAGAGGAAACCTCAGACTGCTGTGTGCCTTTGCCAGTGGATACTGTACATGGGGCACTGGAAGTAGGGATGAAGTATATGTGCAGTGGGAGAAGTGGGCAGGGGTCTCCTTTGCCTCCTAACTGGTATGACGTCAGTCAGTGTAGAAGCATGTATGTAGTACCTGACTGGCCAGGTGGACATTTGAGTTATAGTAGCCATAGTAGTTATAGTAGTCAGAATATATAGCCTTGTCAGAGTATATGAGCTGTCCATTTTTTGCTTATAGAATGCAAAAAAGCTATTTCCATATTTTAAAAAATATACAAATTATGAGCACTTTAACATTTTATCTGAAATGTTCCTCGGGGGGAGTCGTTCATCATGAACCTGATGGGTTTATGAACCTGGGTTCAATGGCAGCATTTTTAAAGACCTGTAATATCAAATATTCTTTTGCCAGAGCCAGTTTCTCTTGGTTTTCTTTTTAATAGGTTTACCCGTTTTAGCTTCCTTACCACAAGATCTTCTCCCAAATAATCTTTGACTTTTAGACACTCCATCCCCAATTTTTCTTGCAGTAGTCACATTGAATGTTCATCTTCTCCCAACTATCTTTGCCTTTCCTTTGTATAAGTAGGTGATTGCATTAATCTTCGTATATTGCTTCTCTTCCATATTCCTCTGAAGAGCCCCTTTGGTACTTCCCCCCCCTTTTTTTTTCTTTTTTCTTTTCCATGTAATCTTTCTTAGAGATTAAGATTTTAAATTGAGCTTTCAATTTACACATTTGGGTAAAAGAGAGAAGATCTAGGCACTAGTGAGGTTTTAATTCCATTCTTAACTCAGTGACTCAGGCTTTTCTTGGAAAAGACAGATCCTGTAATTTAGCTTGTATACATGGGATGGTATGTTTTTCTCTTCTAAGTATACCACTTAACTGGGCTTCACTTTGAAAATTTAACAAATTATTTTTGTTCCTGTAGAATATGTTTTTCACCTGAATTTTTGAGACTGGTAAGTCTAATTTCGTTTGGTTTATCTTGACAGTGTAATATAAAAGATCATTAGCCTTCGTATTTTATTTTCCAAAATTCTTCTGAGCTGCTACACTTTGGAGAACTAATTAGGCCCCTTTAGCATCCTGAGGTGTATGTATTGTTCCTGGTGTGTTGATGGAAGTGTATTTTGAGTAAAGTAATCAGCTCTTGCCATGTTCATGCCTGATGAAAGCACTCTTAGTGAAAATCTTAGATAATTAGAGTGTGTATTCATTCACCATCCAGGTCAACACTGTTTCCTTAAACTTGACCCTCCAAACAAGCCGAGTCTTCCCGCTAAATAAATAAAATACTTATAAATTCAATCTGTCACTTACAGGTTTCTAATTTTCAGTTATGTAAGATTCTACCACTTTCAAAAGATATAGTCCTCTATTTCAGCACTCAGTTTCACCAAGGCATGTGCCCTAAAACCCAATAGGGGCAAAGCTGGCCTTTTTTTTCTGCATCCCCACCAACTACAACATCATGATTCCTTTAAAAACATAAAATACTACTTTTCTGAAAATAAAATTCTACATAACAATTAGAAAGCAAAGTCCCTAGTCCTGTCTCTTGCTTGAAGCTGATTCTGTAGGCCCACGCAAAACACTTGAGGGACTTTTTGTGTCGTGTTCCCCACTGGGTGGGTCAGTCCTTCCCCTCCCACTGTGCCCGTGGGTTGGTAGTTGCAGCAGAGGGTGGGGATACAGAGATGGAAAAACTAGTCTCTGCTTGTGTACTTGATAGTCTTGAGGGAATTCTGAGAGGATCCAGATCAAATCGTATGGAGTCATAGGATGTAATAAATGGTATTACGGCTATCCGTTCTGTTTTTAAACCTCAACAATTTCAGATTTTTGTTACACAATTGTAAGTTATTTAAATTAGTTTTTATTTGTAATTTGCAAATAGGTCTATTGGATTCTTTGTAAGACGGCATGCAATTACAAATGCAGAATAGTATTATTAGCACCTGTCACATGTATTATTATATTAAGCCTCATAACATCCCTGTGAGGCCGGGGCATTTTGCAAGTGATTATAGATAGCTGTGCTGAATCAGCAGAGCCTTACAGTATTGTGATAAGCTTGGAAAAGATTGAGGTCATGTACTAACTTGCTCTCAGGGAACTCTATATGCAGCCAAATATTTTTGTTGGCAATACAGAGCTGACAGTTGCCACATTTCTAGTCTCTGGGAAGCCCACTGTCCATTGATGCAATTAAAAACAGTTCAATTTGAAAAAGCAAATGTAAGATAATATTTGGTTTCTTTGAGAGGCAGGTGAATCACAAGTGACAAGAATACAGCATCCCCCTGCAGTCCAGGGTGTGAGTTGGCAGAGAAGGGCTCCCTTCTGCTCCGGAAACCAGGCCTATCCTGCCGTTCCATGTCAGTTTCAGCCACATTATCTGCCTTACTTATAGGCTGTCACGGGTAGGCAGAATTTCTAAAAACAAGTTTTGTGGATTCCATCTGCATTGAAGCTAAATTTGTTTCAGAATTCCACTGTGTAGAACTTTTCTGAAGTCTTTTTTTTTTTTGGTGCCGGAGATCAAACTCAGGGCCTTGTGCTTGCTAGGCAAGCACTCTAACCACTGCGTTAAATCCCCAGTCCCCTTCTGAAGTCTTGATGATGGTATAATACTAACTCATCTAGTCCTTGAAGGCTTAATTGGGATAATTAAGATTGAAAGTGAGAAAAAAAAAGATTGAAAGTAAGAAAACATTTTATGAAGATTTTATTTTATTATGAAGATTTTAAATATTTTCATTATTTGAGTGGTTGTGGAATGTTATAGAAACGCTCATGTGGCTAATATATATAAAGCAAAACTAATTTCAAACTAATTTAAGCCAGTTAATTTAATAGGGAATAACTTAATGATTATGATTTTTGTGTATGTTTATAATAAGTTGTTGAATTGTGATACATCCCATGGCCTATATGGATGGTTATAATTCACCTGAGAAGTTTTCTTTTTGTCTTGTCCATTGATAGCCACTGTGCTTGCTCTCTGTATGTCTGTTGTGGCTTAAACTTTTCTACAAACATTCCTGGAGAACAAATTATTAGATTTTCAAATCATTATTTTTCTGATGTCTTACAAGTGGATTTTTAAATAGTCCTTATACAGTTTTAAGAGCACATTACTGATATAAAATCCTGGAGAATTACTAAATTTACCAGGCCATCGCAATATTTTTCCCTAAATTTACAAAATATGCTGGAAGTTGAATACATTAAGAAAAGGAGAGGACCTGTTGATAGCAGATGTGGTCAGGACACCACATGTAGGAAACTCTGTAAGTGTCCTTGGTGTTTGTTAATTTCACTTTGCCCTCAGCATGCTGACTGTGACCACCTCTCCTCTGCACTTTTGCTGGGCTTTGAAACTTGCAGGTGCCCGCAGTTTTCAAGGCCCTCATGTCTCTCCTGCTGCCTGGTTGAGACATGTCAGTTTCTGAGTAAGGCTGACCCTTCTTTTTCCTTTCTAATTGCCTCTTTAAATAGTTGTAGAAGTTTGGTTGATGATTCACTGCCATGCTTGCTTAAATTGAAGAGAGTTCATGCTATAAGGAATTTAAAGATCACTTTAAAGATCTGTTTAAATCTACTCCTGTTGTCATTATGAAATGAAGTTGACTATTAGAGATTTGACAAGAAGTCTTTCTAGAATGTCCATTGAAGTTATTCTGACAATAAATTTACTGACAATAAAGAAACAACATATTTTAGCAAATTAGGAAAATCTGCTTTGGAATTATTTAACAGATGCTTCCCAGTCCTTTTCACCTACTATTTTACTTATCTCCTACTCTAAATTCAATAATCATTCTCCATAATCAGAATGGTGCACACAATGAAAATCTAATATAAATCATGTTTCTTCTTGTTGTATAAGCAAACTTTATTTTTAAAATGTTTAAAATGTAGTGCCACATACACATTTGGCTTTCAAAACAAAACAGATCATCCTTTTCACCAGATTCTGCTCATGTTTGACATAGGTAATTTAAGATGACACCCACAGGTGACACCTCTTTTTTTGGAAGAGGGCCCCTGATGAGCTTAGTACAGAAGAAGAATACTTCATAACTGCTTTTGTTCCTTAGCACCTTGCCCTGTGTGGACAGCTCTCATGGCTGCACAGCCTTGCTAGTGCCCAGTTTGTACCCATTATGAGATTTGGACGTAAGGGGACACATATTTATGTGTAAAAACATGAGTTAAAAATTAAAGCTGTTTTAAGCATTTAGATAAAATAGATCAAAATTAGGTTTTCATATATTATAAAAATGATATTTTCTGTAGTTTTCCCCAAAAAGTTGTTTGGGAGCATACAGACCTTCTCACTGTTCAACTCCTTGGAGGGTACACCTGGGTTCTTTTCCCAAGCTGGGTTTCTCTGGAGTAAGAATATCGGTTTTTTAAGGCACAGTATTTGTGTGTAGATACATGTCTATATATTAACTGTTAGGTAGTCTCATTCCCATAGATGGCTCCTTACAGGTTAAAAAAAAAGAGAGAGAGAGGGAAAAAATCTTTTGTGAACCAGGAAGAAATGCAGAGACATACAGAGAAAGTCTAAAGAAACAACAGATAATGGCACTTGTAGTCACAAGAAATGGTAACTCTGCCTACTGTAATTGTTCAGAGTTCCTCAGATGGTTGAGACATGACCAAATCTGGCATAACCACTTCTTTTCCTCTCTAAATGTTTGCTTAGGAATTACCTACTTTTTGTTCCAGTTAGCAGCTCACAGAGTTGGATCTAAGCTGAACCAAATTCTTAGCTACTGGAGAGTTTTGACAGCGGGATGTGGAAGACTTGGTGATCAAATCATAAGAGTTTCTGGAACCTCCCCCAACACTCCCCCCACCATGTGTCCCATGACCCAAGAAATACATACCTCTGACCCTGGTCCTTGTCAGCAGAGCTTTTGCCACAGACACTGCACTCACCTTGCAGTCGCTGCCTTTGTTGAATTTTGATTGGTTTGATTCCTGGAGAGTCGGCCTGCCCCTTGGTCCTGCCCCCCCCCCCATCTTCTGTGGTCCTGTGCATACTTATGTAAAGTTCGTGCATTGTTATCAGTGGTTTGCTTTCTCTCCTTGGGTATGATTTAGCATGATTTAATGTTTTAGGTCTCTAAATTGGGTGATTCTGTATTGTATTATGAGCTTTTTGTATTAGGTACTTTAAATTGGGAACGCCTGCTTTTTAAAAAGAACACACTAGTAAGGTCTTCCCATGATTGCTCAAGCAAATGCTAGAATGAGAGATTTGGGAATAGATGGTAGTAAGCAAAATGAATCCAGGAATTTTAACTTCCCTGTAGTATTGTTAGAATCAGTACCACAGGAGAGGATATGTGCAGGTAGCTGTAGCCATCTCTTTAGGATGGCCTCCAGTGCTGTGTCCTGAGAGAAACTGGAAAGAGGTGATACCCAGGTGGGAGGAGTGCGCAGGGAGAAGGGCAGGCATGTGTAAGAAGTGGAATAGCAGAATGAATCAGAGCAGTGCACATTGATGTGAAGGGTTGGGGGAGAGCAAAGGACTCTTTGCCCCAAAGACAAATGCAGGTCAGGGGACAGGATGTCAAACCTCCCCAGGGCACCCCTCTGAACAGCCACCCTTAGGGTGAGGCTGAAGCCTTATGAACTTTGTGGAAGTGAGGGCACATAATAGGGCAAGTAGACAGCAGTAGTCACCAACCCTGTTTTTCTTTCTCTGTCCTTCTTACCTGCATCTTTATTGGACATTTTCATTCAGCTTTTTCACCCCTTCTTCTGGCTAATCACACTTTCTAGATAGCTGTCCTGGCTGAGGCAGAACTTAATGCTTAGAGGCCAGGTACTCTCCCAGCACACACTGTGTGAGAGGGGCAAGAAACCTAGTGAAGCTCTTTTATACCAGATCCCCAGGCAAATGTGACAATTTGTGGAACCACCGCCGCCGCTCACTCTCACACACACACACACACACACACACACACACACACACAC